>CM033639.1:9507224-9742745 GCA_019453435.1 Rhinogobius similis | reverse complement strand
AAAAATAAAAGTCAAAGTAATTTGTTTTTCTCCCCATTGTAACTTAGTGCGCTACCCACAGGTGGCGCTGTAGGGTTGATTAGTTATTGTGCGCACATAAATGGATCTCTAGCTGCTTTGACGTTTACTGTGTGTTTCCAAATTTCATGTCGACGATCGGAGAATGCGTGTGTGCGCAAGCAGGAACTCATTTAAATGGATTTCAGCTGAAGATACTCTTTGCGTTCTGGTGTTGCCAACGGTGATAAATGCACTCATGTCACTAATTTAGTTTTTTCATGGCGCCCTACACTGGAACATATTCCCCAAGTTTGGTCAAAATCGGACAATGCCGACTTTTCACTTAATAGGTAGGGGGCGCTGGCGAAGTACTTTTTATTTATTTTTATTAATGGCAAGTTACATTCAGATCATAATTACGCGACTTCGTGACTCAGGAAATTACAGCTCTGTCCACGTCCAAGCGTGTAGCCCGTGACATGCGATCGGAAAAACAGGAAACAGAAAGAGGCGCTTAAGTCGTAGACACGGCCAATGAGTCCACGGGCGAAAAACCATTTGAGATATCCGGAAAAAAGCGAGGCAGATTATTAAATTTCAATGCGTGCCGATCGCAGAAATGTGTGCAAGACTCCACGCCGGGATCAAAAGCCCTAGGACAAGTTCTCCGTCAAAAAAAAGTCCAAACTGGCGTGGCGACTTTCGCCCAATATGGCCGCTGTGCTTGAGTCCGAGGGCGGCGCTCCAATGTCATGTTTTGCTTTCGGGTCACGGTGTTCTTCTATCACTGCTCCAGCGAGAGTTTCGCGTGCGCTGGCCGGGCAAAAATTTGCTCGTCCCATTTCCCATAGGGGTCCGATTCGGGCCAAAGTGCTGCTCGCTCAGGTTCCGGGTCAGGACGCCCCTCGAGACGCACGAAATACGTAAATTTTTTTCCGGCCGATCGCGACTATACCCCCATTGAAGACTTTTCAGTGCATGTTTAAGCCTGGGTCAAAAAGGGTCGAAAGAGTAAGAAAACGCGAAAAATAATACATAACGCAAGAAACCGGACGAAACACAATGTCCCTCGCCAGTTTCACTGGGCTCGGGCCAATGATTAGCTTTATTTTCAGCTACCTGTAATTTAGTTATTATGTGGGTCCGAGCCAGTAAACTGGCGAGGGACATTGTGTTTAAACGTCAGTTTCTTGCTTATTATTATTACGCACTGTTTTCATACTCTTAAGCGCGCCCTTTTGACCGCCAGATGTCATCTAAGCTACACGCCTTGGACTGACAGAGCTATGTAATTTCAGCTCATGAGTGCGTAATTATGATTCAAGGCTGAATGTAAATGCATTAATAAAAATAAATTCAAAGTACTTTCAGCTTAAGCGCCCCCTACCTATTAAGTCAAACATCGACTTTGTCAGATTTGGACGAAAAACTTGGGAATATGTCCAGTGCAGGAGCGCCATGAAAAAACTGAATCTAGTGATATGGTGCATTTATCATCAAGTAATATTACCAGGGGCTGCAAAGAGTGCTCACCAAATCATTTCAAATAGCTCCTGCACGCATTACGCATACTCCGATCGACATGAAATTTGAAACACTTCGTAAACGTAAAGCTGCTGAATCCATTTATGTGCGCACAATAACAATCAACCCTACGGCGCCAACGCTGTAGGAACGCAACTAAATTACAATGGGGAAAAAAAAACATTACTTTGACTTTGTATTAGTGAAAATTTGCAGACAATTCCTAGATGGCCTTCCCTGATCAGAAGAAAAGGCCAATGAGACTCACATATGGCCTATTTTTTACACTTTTGCCTCTAGAGAGGCCTCCAGAGCCTCCCATTCATTGTCTATGGGACTCAGACTGGCTACTTCATACAAGGCTGCAATAATAAAACAACTTAAAACCTGCAGGACAGTTTCTCACCAAACTCAACATACAGAGACTCCTCCCTTTAAGGGACATTAATGGGTCATAATTGTATTTTTCCTGAAACTAATAAACAGCCTCTACAGCGCCACCTTTTGGGTGAGGCCTATGGAGAGGGAGACACATTTACTTTGGAGGAGGCCCATAAAATTTGGCACAGTGATAGTACACATAAAAAGCACCCTAAAACATAATTGGTGCTCAGTCGTCAGAGCAACGACATGGCGGCCATATTGATTTTTATTTCACACGCCACTTTAACTTTTTGTTTTCCATTGAGACCTTGTCCTAGGGTTTTTGGCCGACATTGGTCTAACGTACACGTGCCTAATCAAGACAGATTGAAATTTAATAATCTGCCAATTTTTTTGGCCTATCTCACGGTTTAGTCATGACTTCCTGTGAAATATCGCCTCTATTTCATAAGTTTCTCTGCGTGCTCCTCAAAGGCACATGAACTGTGCCTACAGAGTCCAAATTGCCACCAATGATGGAGAATTAAATACTACACAAAATACACTAGGGAGCACAGGGCCACGAATCACTATAGCGCCCCCTACAGTTCAGTTAAATGCTCCAAGCTTGTCCGATTGACACCAAATTTGGTGATATGATTCTTCGCTTAATAAGATGCAAAAAAGTCAATGAGACCCATGGTCTATTCTTCATAATTTTGCCTCTAGAGACCCCCAGAGCTCCAATTCATTGTCTATGGGAGCCTAACTCCATTCGCACAAGGCTGCCACAATAAATAACTAAAATCTGCAGGACAGCCACCAAACTTAATACAGTGACTCCTTTTAAGGGGGACATTAATGGGTCATAACTGTATTTTACCTGGAAACTAATAAACAGCCTCTACAGCGCCACCTTTGGGTGAGGCCTATGGAGAAGGAGACACATTTACTTTGGAGGGAGGCCCATAAAATTTGGCACAGTGATAGTACACATAAAAGCACTAAAACATAATTGGTGCTCAGTCGTCAGACCAACAACATGGCGGCCATATTGATTTAAGTGGCATTTAAAATTAAAATCAATATGGCCGCCATGTTGTTGGTCTGACGACTGAGCATTAATATGTCGTTAGATCAATGAAACATGGCGGCCATATTGATTTAAGTGGCATTTAAAATTAAAAATCAATATGGCCGCCATGTTGTTGGTCTGACGACTGAGCACCAACTATGTTTTAGGTGCTTTTATGTGTACTATCACTGTGTTAAATCAATATGGCCGCCATGACCAACAACATGGCGTGCCATATTGATTTTAATTTTAAATGCCACTTAAACTTTTTATTTTCCATTGAGAACTTGTCCTAGGGTTTTTGGCCAACATTGGTCTAACGTACACGTGTCTAATCAAGACAGATTGGAATTTAATAATCTGCCAATTTTTTTGGCCCTATCTCGTGCGGTTTAGTCATGACTTCCTGTGAAAAATCGCCTCTATTTCCTGTTTCTTGGCGTGCTCCTCAAAGACACATGGACTGGACCCACAGAGTCCAAATTGCCACCAATGATGGAGAATTAAATACTACACACAATAGACTAGGGAGCACAGGGCCACGAATCACTATAGCGCCCCTACAGTTCAGTTAAAAGCTGCAAGCTTGTCCGATTGACACCAAATTTGGAGATATGATTCTATGCTTCATAAGATGCAAAAAAGTCAATGGGACCCATGCCCTATTCTTCATAATTTTAACTCTAGAGCCCCCCAGAGCTCCTATTCATTCTCTATGGGAGTCTGATTCTATTCACACAAGGCTGCAATAAAAAACAACTAAAACCTGCAGGACAGCCACCAAACTCAATACAGAGACTCCTTTTAAGGGACATTAATGGGTCATAACTGTATTTTTCCTGAAACTAATAAACAGCCTCTACAGCGCCACCTTTTGGGTGAGGCCTATGGAGAGGGAGACACATTTACTTTGGAGGAGGCCCATAAAATTTGGCACAGTGATAGTACACATAAAAAGCACCCTAAAAACATAATTGGTGCTCAGTCGCTCAGACCAACGACAAGGCGGCCATATTGATTTTTATTTCACACGCCACTTTAACTTTTTATTTTCCATTGAGAACTTGTCCTAGGGTTTTTGGCCGACATCGGTCTAACGTGACACGTCCTAATCAAGACAGATTGGAATTTAATAATCTGCCAATTTTTTGGCCTATCTCGTGCGGTTTAGTCATGACTTCCTGTGAAAAATCGCCTCTATTTCCTGTTTCTCTGCGTGCTCCTCAAAGGCACATGGACTGGACCTACAGAGTCCAAATTGCCACCAATGATGGAGAATTAAATACTACACAAAATACACCAGGGAGCACAGGGCCACGAATCACTATAGCGCCCCCTACAGTTCAGTTAAAAGCTGCTAGCTTGTCCGATTGACACCAAATTTGGAGAGATGATTCTATGCTTCATAAGATGCAAAAACTCAATGGGACCCATGCGCTACTCTTCATAATTTTAACTCTAGAGCCCCCCAGATCTCGAATTCATTCTTTATGGGAGTCTGATTCTATTCACACAAGGCTGCAATAAAAAACAACTAAAACCTGCAGGACAGCCAACAAACTCAATACAGTGACTCCTTTTAAGGGACATTAATGGGTCATAACTGTATTTTTCCTGAAACTAATAAACAGCCTCTGCAGCGCCACCTTTTGGGCGAGGCCTATGTAGAGGGAGACACATTTACTTTGGAGGAGGCCCATAAAATTTGGCACAGTGATAGTACACATAAAAAGCACCCTAAAACATAATTGGTGCTCAGTCGTCAGACCAACGACATGGCGGCCATATTGATTTTCATTTTAAACGCCACTTTAAGTTTTTATTTTCCATTGAGAACTTGTCCTAGGGTTTTTGGCCGACATTGGTCTAACGTACACGTGTCTAATCAAGACAGATTGGAATTTAATAATCTGCCATTTTTTTCTGCCTATCTCGTGCGGTTTAGTCATGACTTCCTGTGAAAAAACGCCTTAATTTCCTGTTAATTTCAATATCTCTCCTAGCCACAGGTATTGCCCTACAGAGCCCAAACTGTAGTCACCGATGCAGAATAAAATATTAAACGGAACAGACTCAGGAGCACATAAGCAGGTTTCACTATAGCGCCCCCTGCTGGTCATGTAAAAGTACCAACATTTCCTAATTTCCACGAAATCTTGTAAACTGCTTTGAAGCGGCAAAAGCTGCAAAAAAGTCTATTACATTGATGTCCTATTTTGTATTGTTTTGACTCTGGGAGCACACATATCCCCCATTCATTTCCTATGACACATTTCATAAGTCAATGGAGATCCCTAAATTATTTCGAGCAAGTCAGTGAAACTTGGCAGATGCATTATTTAGAGCATTTTGATCGAATAAGTTAATTACATCGAAGCCGTGTTTTGGACGGTTTCGCCACTTTAGGAGAGCAGCGCCTGCCAATGCACTTCTATAGGGACGCCTCCCGGTGTGACTGGGGGGAGGGGGGGTCACGGGGGCCCGGGTGACGCTCAGAGGAGGAGGACGGCGCCCCAGGGCGGTTTGGGACCGGCCGAGACCGCATGGGAAGGCGGTCGCGCAAGGCGAGGTTACCATCGCCGCTTTATGCTTTAATTTGGGATTATTATTGCTCAGTGATGGTTAAAGCTGCCGTATCTAATTTTCAAACAGTAAAATATGGAAGTAGGTATTTAACCCTTTCTAAGTCATTCCTCGCTCTCACAAACCCTTTGGCACATCACTAGTATTTGCATGAATGGATTTTTGGGCCGCTTGCGCAGCTTTAGAACAGCTTTTTCAGACACAAAACTGAAGCAGGGGTATTATCCCTTCCACAGCCAATCAGCTCCCAGCTTTTTCACAAATTTGAGAAGATAAAATCCTAAATTAATAGATGAAGAAAGTGAATGAAAGTGAAGAAAGTGATACACTTTCTGAAGAGTAAAAACAAAATGTATAAAGTCCGAGAAAAAAAAGTTGGGTATCTATGACAGGTTGAAGGACTAATTTGACTGAAACGCAGTTAACATCAAGATTGTTATGATTTAGCAAAAAACGTAAAACATTTTTGCCCAGTTTGGCCAATTTTGTTCTAAAATTTTACTTCCTGGTTGTAAATCATTATATAACACTAGGAAATTCTGCAGCTGTTACCTAGCAACCATGTTTTACACTGGGCCAAAACTCCTCTAATGTTACAGAAATATTTTTTTTTTGACAAATAGAAATATATGAGAATCGCTTTATTTAGTTGAATTCATGATTTAAGGGTAGAAAAATGTGTTTCTTGTGTGTAAATTGTCTCCATAGTGTGATGTCATTGTGTTTCAGAACTCCGCTTTACTTACTGTCATTTTCAACATGTTTTTTTTTTTTCTTCAATAACTAGTACTTCATTGGTGTAAAACTATAATTTATATATACAACAGGTATTATCCCACCAACTAAAGTCAAAATCATAAAAACCTTTCATACGCACTTTAAGGTAGTCTTTATCCACATCCTGCCCTGCCTTTTAGTAGATTTTTTTGCAGAGCTGAACTATGAATCAGTTTGTACGCGTTGGTGTTTTAATGTCCCTTAAATTTGTTATTAATTGCAGCGGATGTGGAACACTTGAGCCACAAGAATTAACTCATGTTTTATTAATGAATGTACTTTGTGTTTCTATTTATGTTGTCCTGTGCTGTTTTTATTCAATTTTTTTCTTCATGTTTGGCTCATGTGTTAATTTCAAGACTAGAATCTTGTGTTGTCATTTTGCCAGCATCCATAATAAATAATGCACTTAAATGTGTCCTCTTTGTGTCGATCGCTGTGTGTTTTTGGGACAGGGCTGCAGCGGGCTCGGACAGTGGCAGTCTCACATTTTAAACACAGAATTGAGAAAAAGACTGAAAAATGAACTGACAAACTAATAAAAGAATCGTATTTCGGAAAGTTTTTGACGCTTTTTTGTGTTTTTGTCACGATTTGTCATGTTTTTGTCACTCTTAGTCACATTTTTATCACTTAATTACATTTTTGACGAATTTTGTTGTGTTGGTGTCGCGTTCTCTGATGTTTTTGTCTTTTTAAGCAGCATTTTGGCGCTTTTAGACACATTTTTCTCACTTTTAGATGCATTTTAGGTGCGTTTATGTCGTTTGAAACTTTTTGTTGCCACAGATTTAGCAGTTTTTATGCAGAATAAGACGGGATGTTTTGTTGTTTGTGCATGTTATTGCACATCAAAAATTGCAACCTTTGCGATTTGCTAATTGCGTGTATTCAAATTGCAATTTCGATTCGATTACAATTACTTGTGCATTTGAAAATGGAAAAAAAATCTTTCAGACTAAATTTGAAAGTTGTCAAATCTAACAGAATAGTAAGAGAGGACCAAATGAGACAATTACACTAGACTACACTTAAGGACTATTTAACTTGTTTGTCTTCTGTCTCTCTGTGTTTAGTACGATGTTCCTTTTGTGTAAAAAAACAAAAACAAACAAAAAACATTATTTTTTGAATTAATTGTCTTTTATTATCCATACTTTCATTTCTATTTCAGTAACAAGTAAATCTCTTCTCTTTTAGGTTATTTTATACATGATCTTTTTTTTTGTTGTTTGTTTTTTGGAAATTTGTGTTGAATCTGCTCTATTTCAGCTATAAAAGCTTTGCTTTATTTATACAGTACACGGTTTTGCTTGATGATGTTACATAGTTATTTATTTCACCTAACACTACTTAATGCGTCTTTTGTTACCTGGAGAGCATATTTCCTCACCTATAATCTTGCCTTTAAATGTCTTTGTTGTCCAGCTGACGGGGAGCATGACCTTGATGGGGTCGAAGTTCGAGCTTTTCTTCATAAAATGGGGTCAGAAACCGAGAAAGGGAGGATCAACCTGTCCCACTGTGACCTGACAGCCACAGACCTCCTCGAACTCGGTAAAACATGTAGATATTACTCAGTGTTTGTTTGCCGTTATTACAATAAAGAAAGGAATATTTTGGTTGTTTATAGGTAATTTAGCAGTCACATTGTCTCTAGACTGGATAAAAGACTAAATTAGGTGTAAATTTGGACAAAACTTGGTTAAAACAGGACTAAAATCACCGTGTAAGATCAAACAAAATCAGGTTCACACTATACCAGGATTTAACTACAAAAACAAACAGATTTAGAAAGAAAAGGAGATGTTTCTTTCTACACAGGCACACTGCTGCCTTATGTCCCGCTGCTGGAGGACTTGGATTTGTCCTGGAACGATCTGATTGGTGGAAGTCTCCGCGCGCTCACCTCACACTTTAACCACATGAACTGTTTGTCCGCTCTTAAACTCAACGGCTGCCGACTCAACCACCAAGATATCAATGCGCTCGGTAAGAGTTTCTCCAAACTTATAGCCATAGAAAAACATCGGTTTGAGCCTTGTTATCTGGTTTTAGTCTCAGATATGTTTTATAACTGGGAAAAAAATGTTTCTTTCCATATTTAGTACTAGTTAAGTTGTTGATTTAGTCATAATTTAGCTCAAATTTCAATGAAGCGACTGCGATTGCTCAGTGGAAAAGCATGTTATTTGCTTCTTTTTGTTAGTTACAAACTGTGCAAGCTTTAAAAAGGTAAAAGATGAAACTACTTGTTATTTAATTGTAATGAAAAGAGGGATTTAAACTTAATTTTGTTTTGAAATAGGCTTCTGTATCACATATAGTTGGATCTTGGTAGTTTTTGGAGCTGTTTAAATGTGTATTTTATTCATTCATTCACATTTTAAAATACTGAAACAAATACTGTCTTGTCATAAGTTCTAATATCTCTTCAAATGTGTAGTTTAAAGGGGACGTATCATGCAAATGTGACCTTTATGAGCTTTTAGCCATGTTATAACTGTTCTCTCATCATTAGTTTACTCTGTATTATATTTAATCTGATCCTGTCCTGAATTTGACATTTGAGCACTCAGAAAATGTCAATTTTCCCTATCTCCGCCCACATTCCTAAACTAACTTGCTGTTATTCAAAACATTTACACTCCAGGTCAAACACGTAAGAATCAGGACTGTCGTGCGGCCATTTTTCAACAATAAAAATAAAAGTAAATTATGCAAATCTTTACTTAATTACTACGGTAAAATGCAACTATGAAAAGGCGGGGCTTCTCAATTCTGTATTTTTAACAGGAAGTCAATAGTCCCATTTCTATTACTGTTTTAGATCAATTTAGCAGTTTACAATGGAAAAAAAGTAAAATAATGCCCTGTTATATTTTTATGATAAGTGTTTAAAAAAGCATAATATGTCTCCTTTAAAATGAAGTTTAAATGCACGTCTGTGATTTGTAGGAGATGCTCTGAGCTGCTTGCCTTCAGTCGAGGTCCTGGATTTGTCCTGGAACGCTGCACTCGGTGGTGGTGTTTTTCAAGGCCTTGTGGGTAAACTGCCGCCGTCTCTGACAGAGCTCCACCTGGTGGCCTGTGAACTCACTGCAACGGACGCCGCTTCACTGGGTACGGCTCTTTCACCTGTAGAAACATAATACATTTTAAAGACAAGTTAAAACAATTTGAAGAGATATTCCACCCAGTAGAAGTTGTTTTAATAATAATGAATTTATGTGGTGTCAATTTCCCTCATGGATCAATAATATTTTATCATAAGTTCAAAGTTTAGCATGATTGAAAATACATACAAGTTATTATGGAATTAGACTGCATTTTAACTCTTGGTTTAGGCTTGTATTTGTTCCTATTAAGTTCTGATTTTGTGTTACAAAATGCTATGATCTTTTGCAGGCCTTTATCAGTTATTAATGCAATGAGTGACAATTATTGCATCAGAAAATAATACACAATTTACTATAAATAATCATTGACGTATTTTAGCCGTAAATGTTAATTGGACGAGGCAAGGCAAGTTTATTTGTAAAGCACAATGCGTACACCAGGCAATTCAAAGTGCTTTACACAACAGAATAAAACTGCATTAAAATCACAAACAGATAATCATTATACAAAATCCTAAACAGACTCTAAAACACATACAAATGCATCATTAAATAAAAATGTACAGAAATAATATTAAAAAACAATTGCTGACTTCATATAATAAATTAGTTACAGCCCTTGTTGTTTTTTTCTTCTTTTTTTGACAAATTGATTTATGGATTAGTAGTAGATAATTAGTAGATATGTTTTAGGAAATGTTATTTTTAGGTATTTAACACATTATTTTACTAACTCTTGTCATATGGCACACATCCTGTCTGTGTCTCAGGAGGAACACTGTCTTCCCTGCCCGGCCTGTCTGTGCTGGACCTCTCCTGTAACCCACACTTCACGGACGGAGTCAAAGAACTGTCCTCTGCTCTGTCCAAAACCACTTCACTCAGAACACTAAAGGCCAATTCATACTTCATAAGAAGTACGAACTTTGTTCGTGCGCCTCAGGCTGTAAGAACAAGAACAAAGTTCGTTTCGGCTCTGGCATTCATACTTCAGCTCAAGCGCCGCAGCGGAACTCTTTCAGACCCCGCCCCCCGTGATCCCCAACAACTGTTTCCATGCTGTTTCTATGGAGATTACCATCGCTGACAGCTCAGTTGATTGTTTTAGCAATGGCAGATGTAGTTTTTGAGTGGATGAGAGAGGAGGAGGAAGAAGAGAGGATGATGTTTGAAGATGAAGAGGATGACGACCTGCTTTTTTTTACATGCGCTGGCCGAGGAGACAGAACGAAATGAGTGAAGACGGCATGTCCGGCCGCTAAATACGACGCGGGTCGTACAGGGCGAATACAGTCTGCTCGTTCAACAAATGCGGGAGATAGATGAGGAGAGGCACTTTTCGTACTTCCGGATGTCAGCCCGTCGGTTTGACCACCTTGTCCTTAGGATAACACTATTTCTCCAACATGCGCCCAAGGAAATATACCCCGCCCCTTTTGAAAAACTGGCCAATCAGAGCCTAGTTGACGCACAGCTCTGCCGAACAAAGTTCTGCTCAGCTGATGTACCAAGAACAGGCTGCGAGAACAGCCGAACAGAGGCTGTAAGAACAAAATGACGTCATTTTGTTCTTACAGCCTGAGGCGCACGAACAAAGTTCGTACTTCTTATGAAGTATGAATTGGCCTTAAGACTTCAGCGAGTGGGACTGGCCTCTCACAGTCTGCAAGCTCTGGGTAGGATTTACAAAACGCCCTCTGTTTTCATGACATTTGAACCTCCTGTCACTACAGTTTAAAGTGCCTTCAACAGGTTAAAGTACTCATTTTACTAAAACCCCTTTCAGATCATTATATTTAAGGTTTTTGAACAGGTGAATCTCTCCAGTCGGTGCCCTCGCTGCGTCTCTTGGATCTCTCGTGTAACAAAGGCCTGTCTGGACACTTGTCTCTGCTCTGCTCTCATCTGCCTCACCTCTCGCTCCTGGAGATACTCGACCTCCATCTGAGTGGACTGACGCGCTCCGACGTGCAAGCTCTGGGTACATTCATATGATTTCTGTCAAATTTATTTAATAGTCTTCATGGAGTATAAACCTGTAGCTTAGAACTCTAGTTTGGCAGTGCATGTTCTTCATATTGTTCATTGTTTAGTTTATTCTGTAGTTTTTTAACTTTTACTGGAGAGTTTCTTTGTAGGGTAGTATAGACAATAATCTGCATTGTAATTTTTTTATTTATTTATGTAATTATTTTGGACAAGTGTGCATTTTCTTTTTCTTTCTTTTACAGTGGATCACAAATAACATCATTGTAAACAGTCAAAAATAGCATTCTTGTTGACATCACTGCAGTCATACCAACAAAAAAGAACGCAATAAATATTAAAGGTCATTATCACTTTGGCCAAGTAAGGGAGAGAAAAATAAAACCTCTCTCTAACTGTTACATTTACACATTTATTTGGCACATTGACCCTTTGCACCCTTCAGATTTTCATCCTAATGCTCTTATTTTAGATGAGACTATTGTATATAAGACTCGATAAACTTAGCTTACTAGTCTACTATTAATAGACTTTTACCTCACCAAAGTCACTTACTGTATATAACAATACACTTAAGCCACTTTATTTGCCATTTTTACTATTTACTCCCAGACAGCCACCTACTGTAAATAAGAGTGTGCACTTTATACTTTATATTGTATTTTTATTACCATGTTTATTAATTATTTATCCTATTTTTATTGCATGCGCCTATTTCATTCATTCCTATTCTAAACTGTGTGTTGCAACATTGGAATTTCCCCATTGTGGGACAAATAAAGGATCTCTTATCTTAGTCTTTGTGATTCTTGTGTCCAGTCCAGGTGCTGCCGTCCCTGATGTCTTTGACAGAGCTGAACGTATCGTCCAATCAGGAGGCAGGGCCCGCTGTACATGCACTGATCCCTGCTCTTCCTCTGACTCACATGAAAATCCTCCCTCTGAACAACTGCGACCTCAGCCATGAATCCTACACCGCTCTGGGTAAGAACAAAACTCACCGCTGTTTAACTGATTCACCTTTATTTATAATTCATTCTATTTACTGATTTACAGCAGCACCTTGAATGAATCTTTATATTACAAAATAGAGGGCTTAGTAAAACTACAGTAAGGATGGGTACAATTAATGATATGCGGGATCCTCTGCTGTTCTGTTATTTAGTTTATTGTATGTTTTATTGTTTAAAATGTGTCCTCTTCCGACTTCAGCTACTTAGTAATGAGTAACCAGAAAATATTCAAGTCATGTTCAGCGACAGAGAAGGAAATTATAATCTAAGGAATCAGTTCAACTTCAAGAAATTATTTTACCGCACAGCAACCAAAAAAATGTGCGTCTCAAGATGCGGAGTTGATCTATGGAACAGTTTAAATGAGGAAACAAAGAACTGCCCAAGTATATACTGCTTCAAAAAGCGGTACAAATACAACTTATTTAAAAAATATGCAGAAGAAGGTTGAGTAAAAGTTAAAACTATTTTAATCTGATATGGTTAAATAACTAATTACAATATTGTCATTAATAATTTTTTTGGGTGAAAAACAGGCAAACTATCAAATAATCAAATATAGCCAAAGCTACAGCTACATTTAGCAGATCATCTACGATACTATGATTGTAAAACATTCTCATGTATATTGTCATTATACATATTGTCATGTAATGCTCAGGATTGATGTCAAATATTAACGTTGTCGTATCAAGGCTGTCAACACTTGATGAAATGAAATAAGGGGCAGGAGTTCATAAGTTCACACTTCTTCCTACTCCTTTTTGAGCATGGATGCACCACAGCAGTAAATGTGGCAGAACTTGTATGTTGCTCAAAAAAATAAATAAATGAAATGAAAGTTTTCACATAAGTTTAAAGCAACTACTGAGGTTTGAGCCTCAGCATCTAAGAAGAAGAGGTGTGTACAAGTGCAGTAGTCAATGGATAAAGAGAAAATAACAGAAGTAGATTAGGAATGCAACTAACCATTATTTTGCTGATCAATTATTTCGTTGATTATTATTACTGTATTAAAAGTGACCCAGACGAAGGTAAAGTGAGGCTTCTTGAGGCATACAACCAATGAAATGTATTTACAGACAAAATAACATCTTTCTTGTGTCATTTTGATGTAATTTGTGCTCTGTTTGAGACATAAAAACTCTTCTCTCAGCATAAGGCATGTTTTAGAGTCTGTGTAGACCAGATAACAATTATTCGATTACTAAACTAGCTAACATTACTCAATAATCGATTTGTTGCGATTAATCAGTTAATCTGATTCTGCCCTATGTGTCAAACGTGTTCAGACTTTGTTGATTTGGATATTTACAAAGGAGAGACAGTGAATCCCATTAATATGATGGCTCCCCCCATAAAAAAGAGATTTATGGACGTAGTGAAATGGAACATGAATGCAAGTGAATAACATCTTGTGATATTGATGTATTTTGAGTAATATATATATTTTTCAGTCCTTGCCGTGCCATACCCTCGCTGTGTGGACGTCTCGTGGTGTAAAGTGGTCGGCAGTCGATTGCCGTTGCTTCTAGACGCTCTTCAGCCTTCAGTGATTCAGGAGCTCAGACTGAGCAGCTGTGAACTCACCACAGACGACGTCCAACATCTGGGTAACAAAACACAGAAGCAGTCACAATTTTACACACGCAAACTTGTATTTCTTCCCTTATTGGTGATGAATTTATACTCCCAGAAAAGTGGGGAGAAGAAATAGATCTTCACATTGATTACACGTATTTTATCCTAAATACCTTAAAGGAAAATCTTGATCATTTCTTTGACTTGGCTCTTGAACTTGCTGTATTGCAAAAAGTCTGCATACCGAGGTCTCGCTTATCACCAAGGCCTGTCATGATAATTACTAAATAGACTTCAGTTCAGTATCTAGATGGAACAATATTTTTGGGGTTCAATATTTATTGTGTGTAAGTTTTCTTTACATTAATCTAAAAACGTGTCCTTATCTTTTGTTGTATATTAACATTTGAGTTTTAGAGGATAAGAATAATTAACATCTACGACTCATTATGATACGAAGTAATTGTTTAAGTGTTTCATTCTGCTATTTATTTGTTGCAGCTCCTGTTTTTTAACAATATAGTTTACTTTACTGGGATAATACTTTAGGTTTATTGTGTCAGTGACAGGTAGTTTCTCTTAGTTTTCAATTGTTAAAGCAAAACAGAGAATAAAAACACAGAACATACAAGACACAGCGAGAGAAAAAACAAAAGATTCACAGCATAAATTGTCCAGTGTAAATGTGGTGACAAGTAGTTTCAACATTATTGTTTATTGGGAAATCTGAACTATTTATTGCACTTCAACATTTGCTATGTGACTTGATAACATTTTTTTTCTTTATCATGATCTACAAGCACATTTTCTATGTTCAAAAGTGTGTATTGGTCCATATTGAGTGGTTTTATGTTTTATTTTTCCAAGATGTTTTATGAAATTGCAGTAATTTAACATTTGCACATATTTTGTACATTTCTGTTTCTATTCTTTGTCGTTCTTTCAGCCTCAGTGTGTCGTGGGGGCTTCCTCTCCTCTCTGCGAGTTTTGGATCTCTCCTACAATGGTTCTGTTGGGTCTAACGCCTGGTCCAGTCTGCTCACCTCCGGAGGACTGGGTTCACTGGAGGAACTTGACCTCAGTTTGCGACCTTTCACCTCTGCCCCCTGCTCGGAGTGGCTGCCCGCTCTGCTCCGCGCTCTTCCTCGTTTGACGGCTCTGAGCAGACTGGGATTACAAAGATGGACGATCGGCGACAAAGAAAAACTACAACTGGAACATAGTTTGAAGAAGAGAAATGTTCTTTTAGAGATGGACACCGAGGAGACCAATCAGGACAAAGAGATTCAACTTGAAGAGTAAAAAACAAGTATATAAAAAAAGAGTATTAACTAAATCACATAATTTACTGTAATAGTGTTGTACTGTGGCTAAAAACAAGCATCTTCAAGATAAAACCACTGAATTTTAAATGTTAAACTTGCACTATGAAGAAAAACAAGCACAAATTTGATTGCAATTGATTTTATTAAAAATGCACTGAGAAAAAAAGTGCTCTGTAAATTACTGATATAAAACTGCAATCTGAGTTGTTGCCACTAGATGCTGCTAAAGAGGAATATTACATACCATGATCCAAATTCTTAGATCATAAAGGGACATCATATTAAACGTTTAGGACAAAGTCAGGGTTATTTATTCTTTATTTGTTTATTCTTTATTTATTATTTATTTGTTGCCAATCCGTTCTGTGTTCATCTTGGATTTAATGAAACTGTTACACATAGAACCTCATCCCTTTTGGACTTATTCTGTTTGTGGACTGCTCACGCCTGGTCCAAACGTCAACGCTAGAGTGTTTTTCAGGCTCATAAAAGCGTCTTCTCGAAGTCTGAACATCTTGAGCGAGAAACACGTGACCATCCACTTCGTAAGCTCTGACGTCTGTGTGGTCCGCGAGGAGACGACCTTTCTCTATCAGCGCTCTGAAAGCCTGGAAATGTCATAGATTTAGTTTTAAAAAGTACTCACATGTTTAGAGACAAGACAACAACATACATTCAAAACAAAAACAAAAGAATATTAACCTAACGTTTGAAGTAAAAAGTAACCTGGTGTCCATTCATGTATAATTGTACGATATAAAGTTGAAAGAAAAAAGTCTGCAAACCCTTCCTGATTTCAGATGTTTTTTTGCATATTTATCACACTTAACTGTTTCTGATTTTCAAACCAATTTTTATATTTCACAAATATAACACAAGTAAACTATAAATGCTGCTTTTGCATTATAATTTTATATATAAAGTAAGAAAAAAAAACAATAACTGTAATGCTTGTGATAACTGCTGATGTGTATTCTGCATCATTGTGGAGTTATTTTGGCCCACTATTTTTTCTGAATTGTTTTATCTTGGTTTTTGAGAATGAACTGGATTAAACCAAAGCATCTCAATGTCCAGTCATTGTCCAGAACTCAAGACAAAGATTGTCTAATAGATGTTTGATGATCATGTAAGTCTGATAAATATCTGATAAATATGCAAAAAAATTCAGAAATCAGAAAGGGTTCACTTAATTTTCTTTCTGTTGTATTATTAAGATGGCCCTGGTCTGATGATTGAAACACTGGTCTATAGGGGTTAAAGTATTGTGTGTATTTATTTATTACCAGGCAGACGGGCTCCTCAAAGTGGTTTCCCCAGATGTAGATGTGAGTTAAAGTGGAGTTCTGATCCAGAGCTTTGGCCAAAGACAGTAAACCTTCAGAGCCGATGCTGTTATTGCAAAGAGACAACCTGAAAGACAACAGGCACAATAGTAGTATAAAAAAATGCGTAAAATGAGTTTAATAGATGCAATTAGTGAGCTTAAAAATGTTCAAAGTTCAACTCCAGACAATACTGGGCTTTAAATTAATCATATTCAGTGAAATGCAGCTGAAATTGTTATTACTAAATATGGTGAAGACTGCATGAACCAGATAATTGCAATGAATGCCAACTTTTAGGGTTGCAACCTCAAAAGCCCAACTATAAAACTGTTAAATTGTACTCTGAAAATGAATTTTATCTGAAATGTTTTTATTCATTTTGACAATATTAGCTACTGTAGTGTTTATGTATTTACATTTAAAAACATCAAGACGAGTGTATAAGCACTGAAGATGAAGATAAAACTCACTGTTTAAGGGAACAGTTTGGAGACGCTAAAGCCTGACTGAGATACTCAGCGCCCTCGTCTTTGATCTGATTGGACGAGAGATCGAGCACCTCCAGAGTGGAACCCTTCTTCAACAACGCATCGACCAATGGCAGCACGTCGTCACGGGTCACGCGGTTACTGAAGAAGAAGAAGAGATTATAAAATGGGAAAAGAAGCTAAAACATGTAAACTTTTAGATTAAAGAGTTCTCCCTGGGTGTGATCAAAATTATTATTGTTAGTTTGGAATAGTGCTGATGTTTAGAAGAAATAGACTTGTAGCTCTTTCTAAGTTTTACATATTTTTAACAGCACAGTATAACTATGGTATAAAATGTGTTTCTGACCCGCGCAGACTGAGGTATGTTAAGCTGTAGTTGAAGAGCAGTCCTTTGCTCAGTCTCTCAATTCCAGACGTCATTATTCCCATGGTCCCTAAGTGCAGCTCCAGTAGGTTATGGTTCAGGGCAAGCATCTGAGCAAAGTGCACTGCCCACTCCTCCTGAAGTGAGTTAAAAGTACACATTTAATCCAAAAAATATTGTCAGTGCAGAATCAGACTATAGCAGGAAACATTTTATGGATTAAAATATGTTTCTTACCTGATGTCCAAACAGCAGAGGCCGACTGATATCGAGACAGCGCAGAGTCTGGTTGTTTTTCAAAGCAATGGCAAAAGCAATGACACTTTGAGTATCCTTAAGAAAGCACAACCACAAAGAAACCACCGATTATTATGCACCTGAACACCACTGTACATTGCTGTTGTGAACTTTTATAATTACAAGGTGTACTGACATGACCAATTTTAATGACATATTCTTCAGGATTGTTGCTTTCAAATGAATTATTATATCCTGTATTCATGGGTTTCAGCTTTGTTAAATTGTTATTTGGGATATTGGCAGCAGTCCTACTTCATCATCATTCTGAAACTCATGGATAAAGTCATTTACCAGGTCACAGTCGGCCAGGCGCAGAACTTGCAGAGTGTTGTTGACCTGCAGGAGATTGGCCAAACTCATTGCACCCGCATTCTTCACTTTATTCCCCGAAAGAGTGAGGGACAGCAGTGTTTCATTTGACTGAAATGTACACAACATGTTTTAACATTCTTAATTGCCTGTGTTTACTGGATAATATCAGATCAACCTGCAGGCTCTGGGCGAGGAGTTGTGCTCCGTTTTCCCCAATGTCATTAAATGTGAGATCCAGAGAACACAGTGAGCTCTCTCCCTGTGAAGTGGAAATGGGGAAAAATGGAGGATTTTTTAAAAGTCAAACATGATGCAAAAATTGCAGACAGAAATATTACATAATACAATTGAGGATTATAATTTAAACGAAATAATGTATATATATAGATAATGTATAGATACCTGAAGGAGCTCTGCCAAGTGTTTAATGCCTTCATCTGTAATATTATTGTAACTCAGATCTAGAGCTGTGTTTATAATATTGTGATTGATCAGTAAATTTAACATGTATTCTCGTCAAATGTTTCACACTATCTTCTCTTACCTATCACATCCTTGGTGTTTAGCAGACAATTTGAAAGAGCAAGAGCATCTTTATCATCAAGTCTTTGAACAGGATTTAATCTGTTGTTTCCTGCAATTTTCAAAATATATTTCCTGTAAAAATGTGTAATTAGATCAGTTGAGTGAGTCCGTTGTAGATTATTTTAGCTACAGCAACACAGAGGACACAGAAATGAGATTAGTTAAAAAACTTAAGACAGTTATTCCATAAATGACATATTTACTTAGCCAACGTTATGTAAATGTAAGTTTCTGAATGTTAATGAATAACACTTACGTCAAAAACTGACTTACTCTTTCTTTGGCGTTTTCACAAAAACGTCTAATACGTGGGGATTGGTTTTAATTTCATTTTCTGTACAAATAGTGTGATAAACTTCAGCTAGCATTTTGCTAACAACACTGTCCCGGGAGAAAGTTTGTGTTGCCATAGCAACAGGTTGGATGACGTGACAGTCTGGCGTTTACTCGTAAAATGTAATATCAAACTTTTCAGTTTAACATTTTCATCTTTTACTCCGTTTGTAATTGCGTATATCGATATATTTGTTAAAACAAGAAATATTTTATTTTTAAATTTATTTTCGTTGTAACGTGTGACGTGCGTAAAGTTGGCGAGTGGTGGGAAATTTTCCGACTAAAATTAGCGACGCTAAGATAATTATTTTGTAATTAATTGCGTTGTGACATAGATTTTATTGTCGCTTTTTCAGATTTAATTTAAACACAGTTATCATTCGAAACTATCAATCTGACTTCACCCTTAGCTGGTTATAAACATGTCATCAGCAAAAAGGCAAATTAAGATGAAATCTTACAACGGGAAAACATTCAAAGAAGTGAAGAACAAAGTCCTGAGAGCTTCAGAGGATAACGCAAGTACAGAGAACTTTTACTAATTATTATTACACTCATGTATATAGGTCATTTTAGTAAAGCAAATGTTCCACATATCAGTTCTATATATCTTTGTTTTAATATCATCTTTGCCTTATTTACACTTCCCCAGCTATATGTTAGGATAGTATTTTGGATTTCATCATATGCATATAATATATTTAGCTATTCTTTAAGTTATGATTTAACTTTATGATAATCAAGAAGTAAATAAGTTAAGCCAATACCTGTTTGTGTTGAGAAACATTAGTGGATTCTCAGGGATCATTCAAAGCCATTCAAGCTCATCACATGTTCATATTACAATCTTGACTTGTTTCCCAGATACTGCACTAGTTGAAAAGATCTCAAAGAAGCGCCCTTCCTCAGACTTTGATGATGAAGCTGATGTCGCTGCAGTTCCTGTGGGCACCGGTTTCCAGTCCATGTTGGAGCAGTTTGGGTCAGACATAAACAAAGCAGTGCAGGTAGTGTTTGCACGATGCACATGTGGCCTTAAATATGGAAAGAGTACTGAAAGTGTACTCTGTTAAAGCAAGGGGTAAAATGTATTCAATTACAAGAACATGTACTGCTGCCAAACCTCTACTTACATAAAACAAAACATACACATGTATGCTGTATAATAGCATTTTAGATCACTATAAATAAATATATATATGATATGTTTATCGTTGTTCTAGCTAGCAGCATAGTATTTCAGCATAGACATTTAAATAAGTAGTCACGGCATTCACTGCTCATGCTATCGACCACTTAGCAACACTTTTTGAATAAATCCGGATTTTGCGTGAATCATCATAATTATCATAATTATTATTTAATATTATCATTATTACAGATTTATTAAATAAATCTAATGTATCTTTGGTTAAAAAAGCACCAAGTTTAAAATGTATTCCTATGATGCAATACTTCTTTTGGCCTGTAGGGGCCGATAGCGAGCGAACACACACAACCAGAACACCTACCTGGTGGGGACTGCAGTACCAGTGGGCGACCACCAGCGGCGCAGGGAGATACACAGACACAGATTTTTTCAGGTGAATGTGCCCCAAGAGGACTTTGAAGAAAAAGCCACCAGACATGTTTAAATACTGTTTACTACTGTGTAGTGGCCATTTGCCCGTGGGGACCTCATTTTTGGTCCCCACCGTGAAACGGGTCCCCATAAGTCTGTGTGCAGTCAGGTCAAAGTCCCCACGATGTAGCAAAAACAAGCACACACACACACACACACACACACACACATACAAATTGGTCCATATGTTTGTTGTTTGCCCTTCTAGCTCAACACCTTTGAATGAGAGAGACGCACAAAAAAAGGCTGTCAAGTTGCTGTGTGGCTTGAATCCCTACAACATCCAAACAGTTGCCTCACATAGCTTTCCAAAATTGTTGCCTTTACCAGGTCAATAGAGAAGCAGATTAACCAACTTTAACAGGGATTAAGCACATGGATAACTGTCCCAGAGCATCCCCTGTCTATGCATTTTTGATGGAACGTCGCTTAGTGATGACATAGACACACTGTGACAAATTACCGTAAATTTATGTTATTTAAGTTATGTCCAAATGCAGTCCTTAACTGCTATTTAACGAAGTGTTTATTAAAAACAGAACTATAATGTGATCATAGAAAACAATGTCATCCTGTTAATTTATGTGTGAGTACAGTATTTGTGGAATTCTGGGATACCTGGCTTACTGCGGAGCACATGTGAAGACTATTCTTCATAATAAAACCTGGAAGATGAATCCAAAATGGCGCTCTGTTTATCCCTATGGAGAGTGCTCATTGGCGCATGACCCCAAAAAAATGTCTTACTTCCGCATTTACTTCCTGATACGGAGGCTGACATCTTTGCTTTACTTCCTGATAAGGAGGCTTTTTTTTTATTATTATTATTATTACATGCATAATATACAAGACTCTCGATGGGAGATGGATGCATTTCTGCGAAATCTGTAACAAACATTTGTACTTAAACAAATTAAATGAAGAAAAAAAATAAAAAATAAAACACAGGCAAATATAAACAAATAACAAGGCCTGTCAAACTCCTTGTAAGCCATGAAGCTCCAAGTAAATATTACATACATAGCTATTACAATTCACAATAATACATATTTAGAGACATCTTCACACAAGTTTGCAATGACCATACAAGAGTCTTTCAGTCGAGACAAAGAAGCAAAATAAGATTCAAGTTCACTTTTAAATACTGCGAGGGATGGACTTTTACCTTGCCATTTACATTTGTGAATGTGGTATTTACCCATAATTAAAATTATATTGAAAATTGTGAAAAATTCATTAGACAAGTCATAATTTCCAAAAAGCACTTGTTCCAATTTCAATTGTGCAATTTTGTTCATTTTAATTTTCAACCAGCTCACTATATCAAGCCAAAAGTTCTTTGTTATGCGACACGAAAAAAATAGATGTTCGATTGTTTCCTCCTCTTGAGAACAAAAAACACATGGCTCCACCTCAAAACCAAACCTCTTTTTAAGCATTGTCGCAGCTGGATAATACCCATTAATTATTTTAAATTGCATTTCTTTTACTTTGGGGGTATCGCCATTTCATGTATTTTCTACATTTATTTGTTATTTCAATGTTCACAACAATATATTTTATTGTTTCTGTCAAAGTTATGAAATAGTTTACTTTTAAATATTTTGTTAATAGTATTATTTTTGCATTTTTTATCATTTAATGAAATTTGGTTTAATTGTATTTTAGGCAGAGTTGTTTGTCTTCCAGCATAGTGTAAATAGTTCTGAATTAAATGTAATAAAAGCGATGGGTATTGCTTTGCAAACCTTATTTATTATATTATATATATATATATATATATATATATAAACTTACAGCCCTGGTGAAACACCGTATTTTGCTCATAAAACACTTACTTTTCTCGTTAAAACAGGATTTATTTTTCTCATAAAAACAAAAACTTTTCTCGGTAAAACAGGATTAATTTTAGTCGTTAAAACAGAAATTACTTTTCTCGTTAAAACAGGATTTATCTTTCTAATAAAAACAGAAACTTTTCTCAGTAAAACAGGATTAATTTTAGTCGTTAAAACAGAAATTACTTTTCTTATAAAAACAGGATTTATTTTTCTCAATAAAACAGAAACTTTTCTCGTTAAAACAGAAACTATTGTCATTAAAACAGAAACTTTTCTCGTTAAAACAGAAACTATTGTCATTAAAACAGAAACTTTTCTCGTTAAAACAGAAACTTTTATTATTCAAATGAATGCAATACGTTTCTGTAGGAAAATGACTGTATCGTCAGCAAATTGACTTATTTTAAATTCAGTATCATATACTTTTATTCCTTCTAAATCAGGATTATTTACTATGAAATAGGCCATTAATTGTGTACAGAGAATAAATAATTTGGGGGAAATTGGACATCCTTGGCGAATACCGCAAGAAACATTGATCCTTGGGGAGATGTCATTATGTATTGTAACATAACTATAGATTTCGTCATAGAACATTTTGATTATATTGCAATATTTGTCACCAAAACCAAGAAAATTAAGAGTTTGAAGTAAAAAATCATGCTCAATGGAATCAAATGCCTTGTAAAAATCTATAAATAATATTAAGCTATCTGAATTTGTTGGGTTGTGGTAATCTAACATATCCAAAATTAACCTAACATTATTTTGTATATGTCTGCCTTTGATGAACGAAATTCATCTATTAATTTATGTAAGATACTTTTAATCCTATTTGCATACACAAGAGCTAACAATTTATAGTCATTACAGAGAAGAGTTATAGGTCTCCAGTTATCTAATTTTAAGAGGTCCTTGTTAGGTTTGGGTAGCAAAGTTATTAAACCAGTTTTCATTGTTGGGGATAATTGACCATTATTTATACAATCCAAAAAAAGCGTTAAATAATAGCTGTTTCATGTCTTGCCAAAATGTTCTGTAAAACTCAATAGTTAGGCCGTCTATACCAGGTGATTTACCATTTTTCATCTGCTTCAGCGCAACATCAATTTCTGATATAGTTCAATCCTCTTCTAATAATAACTTTTCTTCGTTTGTTAATTTATTCATGTCTTTAATTTTATTCATAAAAGAGTCACATTCATCTTTCAAAATTTTTTTCTTATATAAGTTACTGTAGAATTGACTCACTTCTACCTTTATTTGGGCAGAATCTTGGATAATAATACAATTTTTTCTCAATTCGGTGATATTCTTTTTTGTTTGTCTTCTTTTTTCAAGGCTGTAAAAAGTTTTTCTCCCCTTGTTCAATCCATTTGGCTTTGGATCTTACGAAGGCGCCCTTTGCTTTCTCTAAGTAAAGTTCATCTAGCTGATTTTGGAGAGAATGTAATAACTCTGTGTCTTGTGGCTGTGAACTGTCCGAGCGGAGCGGGGAGACTCTGTCCTCCGTCCTCTCCTCGGACTCGTCTCTGAAAGAGCTGGACCTGAGCAGGAACCTTCTGCAGGACTCAGGGCTGCAGCTGCTCTGTGAGGGACTGAGGACACCATACTGCCCCCTGCTGACGCTCAGGTCAAACTGGTTTCTCTTTGTCACTTTGTCTCTTTGTCTTTGTCTTTCTCTCTCTGTTAGAAACAAATTATTTACTAAAAATAGAGCTAAAACTATAGCCGATCCAATACACGTTGTAGAAGCCAAAGTCATTTCCAAAGTGCAGCACATAAAGAAATAAATAAACTCGTTAGCATCTACACATACTATTCAATAAAAATGAACTGGAGAGGAAAAGGATTAAATGTCCAACTTAAAATGTTGCAGAGCAGACCAAAAAGTCGAGCAAACTATGGCCCGAGGATCAAACCAGGCCCTCAAACCAGTTCAGGCTTCCTGCATTCTTGAATTGGCTCAAATGAAAAACAATACAGTTTTCTCCAAAATTTGAAAAATTCAGCATTCATAACTTACAAAACGGTTGTTTGTTAAATTGTTCCAGGCCTAATTAACGGTGCACCGGGTCACTCAAACCTACGTCAAGTGCAACAGTTTGATTCACTTCAGTGTCCAGTGGATGTGGCTCCTGCTCCGTAGGTTTCAATATGTGACCGTCAGGGAAAACATGTGGACACTTCTGATCTAGAGAAAGGCAGAATGATTATTCAGAATAATAACTATATAATAATTAAAACTCTGGTTGGTGTCATTTATCTGGTTTTCTGATCATGAATAAGGTTCTTTTTTCAGACCAGAGTTTGTGTGTTTTTATACCTGTCAGTTTGGACTCTCGATCGTCTTCAGAGTGTGATGTTACTGTGATGTGTCTTGTCAGATACACTTTTTGGTGCTGTCTTCACTGTTAGAGAACAGGACAGCACCACCTGACTCCTGCAGGACAAGATCCCTGGTGTGTGCGAGTAAAAAAGCTCCTCGTCACAAGTCACATCACTGCAACATCACGTAGTGCGAAGAAAATCATAGACTGTCTACATAAGTGGACGTTGCTAAGCCGCAGTGTTCCAAACAGGAAGTGAGCCTGACTTGAATCGGCTCCTACAGGTCTGGATCTCCATCGCTTTGTACCGAAAAATTTGCGTCTAATTCTCTGCAACTGATGTTAGCGTCAAGTTTGATTGACAGCTAGCACAACTTTTGGCTAAGCCAGGAATGAGCGTGTACTTTCTACAAACTCGCTCCTGATTAGCTCTGTGCTGCCCATGGAATGCACACACACACATTTCCAAATATGGAACTTGGCTCCACTTTAGCCGCTAAAATGGCTAGCTGCAATTGGCTTCAGTTGGATCCAACTGAAAAGAATGACGATGTCCACTTCTATTTACAGACATGGTGCGAATGTAACTACGGTCTTATAAATGCCTACTGACCAGCAGAGGGCAGCACAAAAAAAAAAACCACTCACCTGAACACAGCAGTAAAAAATTTATAATTTGAATGAGCATTTTAGTTCTAGCTTGCATTTTGCAAGAAAAAAAAAACACTTTTTGCGACTTAACAAACTCCTGTCTTTGTGAATTCAGCCTAACGGTGACTTCCTATTGTCCCCAACTTCTGTATTTCACAGAATAATTACAGTTGATGTACCTCTGGCGACTGTTTTTCAAACAGTTAATGAAATGCAATGGGAAGTGAATTACACCCAATTAAAAGCCTTAAAATGAGGGCTGGCAGTCTACGTGAGACAATGATCCTCCCATTTTGACTCAGTGAAGCTGATCAGTATTTAAACATAGAATTATAAACAATTTATATTTATAATCATTTGTATTTTAATGGAACAAAATATTGGTAGAATATGTTTGCAGCAATTAAGTTTATATTGAAACAATCTTTAAGAAATGACTGAACACAAGATTTTTTCCCCAAAGATGTAAGTCATATGCTGCAGCCTATATCTACTCTGTGCAACACTTACTGTGTGATTTTCCTGGTGGAGGGTCCGCCACCTGTTTTTCTCAGTGGAGATGTTACTGCTTTGCCTGCAACTATCCACTGTATGGCATTGAACTTATCCTTACTGTTATTCAAATATCAATTTATTCAATCAGGAGAAGAGAAACCTTTTTGCGGTGAGACGAGAGTGCTACAGTCATTAAGCCACTGTCGATCCGTGTACTTATTCAAGGGAAAGAACTAACATCTCCATGAACAGGTTACAAAGAGCACCTTTAACTGAAGTGTTTTATAGACCACCTAAAGCCACACCACACTCACACGCACAAACACACACACACACACACACACACACAAACACACGCACGCACACACACAAATGTATCTAAAATTATGACGGATTTGTGGACTTTTCACCATAAAAGACAAACAATTTATTTAAAACTGTTTGTTTCGACCATAAAACCCATGAATATGACATTGAACTAACATACTAGTTAAAAAACAAAAACAAAATATGGGTGTGCGGACCTACAGCTGTACTATTTCTTTTACACAGCCTTCAAGAGATAACAGAAATATTTTGTTTTAGTCTACGATTAATTTGATGAAACACGGTTAGGACACTGCTGGCAAAGTGTTGTTTATGGCTCCCTCTACCGGCGACAAAGTGACAGATGTTGTAAATAAATTCATAAAAATTCACTGTCTTTAAACATTTTTTTTATTTTAGCTTTTTATATGCATCATAACAGAACAATGTCCGGATAGCTAAAAAAAAAAAAAAAGTCACTTGACAGCTTCCGTAGTAGGTCAAAAAGCAACTAAACAGGCGGTTTCTGTTTCTGTTTACCATGGATTTTTTCTCAGATGAGGGAAAATGTCTCGGCTTTTTAAATTTGCTGCTTTTACTTCATGCGGGATACGACTGCGCTCTCTATCTCCTGCTCTACTTGAGTGCCGAACTTTTTGGACAGTTGATCCTTTTTGCTCGATTCACCCCTAGTTTACTCTTCAACAGCGTGCTCTACTTCAGCACCATCAAGTTGCTATTGGCACTTTTCACTTGGGTCTTGTATCGTCTGGTGTCCCTGGTGTATTTACTCGTTCAAATAGTCATAATAGCCGGGGTTATAGCTGTTCCTGCATTTGCATACATTAACCCAGAGAAGACGCGGAGGCTGTTTTCACTTTCTGTTTCTTGGATGTATCGCAAACAGCAACAGATTATGGATTTACTATTGAATTTATCCACTTCCAACACACAGCAGCAGCAGCACCAGCGACCTGAACCTGTCCCTGTCCAGCATGTACCCATGTCCGAGGAGAACAAGTGTGTCATTTGCCAGGACCGGCCCAAAACTGCCCTCCTGCTCCCCTGCAGACACCTCTGTCTGTGCAAGAGCTGCAAAGACGTGCTCCTGAGAGAAGAATACTACCTCCAGGTCTGTCCCCTGTGTCGACAAACGATCCAAAGCACCCTGGACGTGTACATTTGAACATCTGTCCACTAAAGACACCTGGCAGTAGCAACATGTTTTGTTTTGTCCAATATCTGACCGATGAGAGACATATTTAAGTGCAATTTTTGTTTGGAGTCAGTGGTTACTTAAAGTCTATGTGACGGGTTCTCATGTGTATGAATTGAAAATGCAGAGACAATTTAAACGCAACTAACACATTTTGCTTAACAGTTAAACCATAATTCAACAAAGTAAGTTTTCAGGTATTTTTCATTGTCAATTCCTAACTATTGTGCAATTTAAATGGATCTGTGGCCCTTGTTTACTGTCTGGTTGCTAGGTAACAGTTGTGGAATTACCTTTACCTGTGTCATATTTGCTGCCCATGTCCAACCAGGAAGTAGTATTTTAAACTCGAGACAAATGGGCAAAATGTTCACTACATTTTAGTGAAATGTGTAGTCTAATCTGTCATATAGTAAAAGTACAGATGCAATAGACGAGCAAATAAATACTCACACAAAAGTATCACATTAAAACATTAAAAGTAATAAACAACACCTTAAAAAATTTACTTCAAGAGTAAAAAATAAAAGTTGACTAATTCACACAGATTTTGAGAATTGTTAAAGCATCAAATTTGGATCTTGATAAAGAATTGTTCTGTTTTTTTTTGTTTTTTTTTAATCTTCAGAAACAATTATCCAGTTTTTTTTCTGTTTAATTATTTATTTTAACTGGGTTAGGGTTTATTTTCTTTATTTACACAAAGAAAAGTTTTTGTGTTTCTGTCCGTTTTGTTCCAGTGTGGAATTATATGAAAGAGCAACTTAAACAATGTAAAAATATGAAATCAATTAAAATATATATTTAAAAAGATGTGCAACAGGATGGTGCAACAGTGCTGGTAATGGAGTGTACTTAAAACCAGATTAAAGAAATTAGTGCAGCCTATTAATGATATTCTTATATGTAAAAAGCAGAAAATGGGGCGTTTCGTGGGAATTTTGTTTGACTGTTTTGTAGAAGAGTGGTGGGGATAAATAAGTGTTTACTTCCTCCCACTCCCTTTTCGGACATACGGGGAGAGTGAGAATATGTTGTTTCATGACATTTAACTTGATTGACATTAACTGACATTTATTTTTGTCATGGTTTGTGTATATTTTTCAGTCTCTTCTCCATATTGTCTGAATTAAACAGAGATTGAGATTAAAAACCTCTTTTCCATGTTCTGACCAAGAGGCATCAAAGTTTTACAGTCACAACATACAAACAAACAACATTTACATGAAAAGTTATGAAAAACTATTGCACAGTCTCTAATGCAATTACCGGTCTTTCTGCAACATGTTCCAAGTAAAAAGAGCTGGACGAAAGGAACAGAGAACAACAGCTGATCGTTAAACCGTAGGAAACAGCACTTCTTTGAGACTGAAGTACATTTGCAGGAGACAGTAATCCATTGACTTGTAAATAAAAGTGTACCAATGTCCCTGCCTCCTAGTGACCAGAGAAGGCCATCCCACTCGTGAATACAAGTCGCAGTGATGCGTCATGGCTCTGCTTCTTCGCAAGTGAGGGAGTCATCAATCAAAACATCAAGGTATCATTTATGAACCACCTTAAGAGTGCACACTTCTGGGATAATCTGAAGCCGTCTTGAAGTTTGAAAACAACATTAGCTTAGATTACTCAGTTACAAACGCTTTTGCAGGGATTCAGCCTGAGCAAGAGATGATCCAAATCAGTAACGGCCTATAATTGTGGGCTCTGTCTCACAAAACCTTGAGCAAAGCTAATGGATCCTGCTTCAAAGATGAAAAAAACAAAACATTACTTAATGACATTTCAACTTTTTGACAGTATAAAATTGGTCTGTCAGGTACCTGTGATTTTAATTCTGAATAATGTTTTTGTTAAAGCCAAGGACAAGGGTTTGAGGTTCTTCTCCCATTCAAGACAATGGAGAAAAAAAACATTTTAAGCTACAAAGACATAGAAGGGCCATTGTTAGAAAGCTATTTTTTTCCCCACAAATAATTTATTGCATTAATTTCATGCCACAGTGTAACCCAAAAGAGCAAAAAAAAGCATACAATTATTATTTTCTTACCTGTATTCAGGCTATGAGTGTCCATTCATGGGTTGGTTGGTCTACTTCTGACCCAAAAAATTCAGATTTCAAGAATATATACTCCCTATTATCCCTATTATCAATCAATAATAATAACAACATATGTGTCTTTTTTAAAAAAATGTTTATTTAATTAAAAATAAACAACTTATGATGAGCAAATAGTATTTTCCAACAACATAAGACTCATCTATTTCTGACCTTGCGTTGTGAATATGAAACTAACTCGTTAACATCCACAGTTTTATGATTTGGCATAAAACAGTGGTGCAAATATCCCTCTAAACTTCACTAAGATGTGTCACACTCCCAGGTAAAGCCTCCGGGGGGCGCACGGGAAGCTGTGCACAATGGACCAGCCAACTCATGCATTATTAGGCAGAATTAGACTAAACTTGCAATGTAGTTTTTCTAGAGGAGCTTTTTGCATCAGAAGCGGTAGTGATGAAATGTGGAAGAGCAGCCCGTCAGATGTTTAGTAACTCACTGCTCTGTCGCTGTGGCAGAGAAGACTATCTGAGGTAAGAGCAAGGCTAAAACAGCTACAAACGACAAAAACTATGATATATTTACTTATATTTCAAGTTTGTTTGTCGGATGAAGGGTCCACCACCTGCTTGTCTCCATGGAGATGTTACTGTGGCTGGGTGTTATTGGTTTTTTTCTTGAATTTATTTTTTTTTGTTTTTATCAGTCCAAAATACAACAAATACTGTATGTGGTTTCTTACTGTGAGCGGAGTCCTCTCACAGATGGAGACAAGCAGATGAGGGGCCCTCCACCCAGAAAAGTTACATAATGCACCTTTAAGTGTGTTGTTAAGGAGCTTTAAACTGCTCAAAAAAAGTCATGGCCAAACAGTTTTTAAAGATGGACTAAAGTTGAATTTATTAAAGCACATGAGTTCAGTGTTTTTACATGGAAAGAATTAAATATTACCTTTGTATTATGTCTCTAACATTAAAAACAGAATGATCATTTTCACTAACTGTTAAGTCATTTTTAACAGGAACTACAGTAGATACAGAAGGAGAGTATTTTTGCATTTTGTGGTTAAGTGTAAAGAGGAAGTTAAACATTCATAGGAATCCTGTTGAAGATTTCTTCTGGTTGGTGTGTCCGGTAAGGTTAAATGAATAAAATAATACCTGAAATACTTCATGAAATACAAATGATGTTGCTTTGTTGTTTTTTGTTCTGTAGCAGAGAATTATGGCAGCTACTTGCATCACTCTGTTAACTCTACTACTTTTACTGCTTTGTCCAAGTAAGCAAATTTCAGATGTTGTTACTGTTCAAAAACTGAAATTTTAGTAGTATTTTTTATTAATGATGTAATATTTGTTTATAGGTGTCTTTGGGGCTGTTTGTAATGTAAAATCAAATTTAAATGTCACAACACCACAGTTTCTTGAAGCTCTGAGTGGATCGTGTTTAAAAATCCCTTGTAACTTTACACCGATACCTTCTTCTACACAGGATACTTTTGATGTTTCTGCACCTGTTTTTGGTGTTTGGATCAAAACCCATTTTAATATTCGCCAATTTCCAGAAAATGTAATATTTAGAAGTAGTGAGCAGAACAACCGTTATCCAATGAATATTACAGGAAACCTGAAAGAGAAAGACTGTACGACTTTGTTCAATGATTTAACCACTGAATATTCAGACAAATATTACTTCAGGATAGAAAACAAGCCTTTTTTAGCCACAGCTGTTTGTGACCCTCTTCAAATAAATGTCACAGGTAAGTACTTTTTTATGCATAGGCTATATTCTAATTATTGTATGTTTCATTGTAATTAGGAACTGTAAATGTCAAATTTGTTAATCAGTTTCACGTGAGTCTAGGTGCAAGTGTCTTTATAACAAGAATACAAAGGCCCTCGTTAATAAGTATAAAACTCAAATATTTGGCGTCAAATGCAGGTTCACAAGGATCAGAAACAGAACAAATTTTATTGGCAGCTGGAATTATCGACAAACCGTTAACAAGTTATAATAGTAAAAGATCAGCTATGAGAAGAAAAGGTGTTAAATAAAAATAGGCTGAATATGAACGCACAAATATACAGTAGACAGAACAGTAGTGCAAAACTATCGGTGCAAATAAGAGTTGTTAAGGTAATCATTTATTAATACAGTAACCTATTTTTATTTATGGCTTGATCTCTTTGTTTATGAAAATTTTGCAGACTCTCCCTGGATCCCGTCCATTAAAGTCTCTGGTAATCAAAGAGAGACAGAGGAGGTGACTATAACCTGCTCAGCTGTCACTCCCTGTCCACGCGCCCCTCCTGAACTCACATGGGACCTCCACCAAGGCACTGCCAAAGTCATAAAAACCAACCCAGACAGGACAGTTACCACTAAAATCACACAGAACATCACTCTGACAGAGTCTCATGATGGACTAATGATAAAATGTAGTGCAAAGTATCCTGTGAGTGGAGGATTCAAAATGTCTGACAGTAACGTGACTCTCAGTGTCTCATGTGAGTGAACCACGCTGATGGACCAGTCTGTTCTGGTGATGTTGCTCTAATGTTCCCTGTGTGTCCTCAGATGGTCCTAAAGACACTTCAGCTGTGGTCAGTCCGTCCGGTTCACTGTCAGCAGGTCAGTCAGTGACGCTGAGCTGCTCCAGCAGAGCCAAGCCTCCTGTCCACCGCTTCACCTGGTTCAGACGCAGCTCACAGGGAGCAGAAAACGTCAGTGAAGGACAGACTTACAGCTTCAACTTCACTGAAGAAGGAAACTATCACTGTGTGGCCTCAAATGCAATTGGAAACCAATCATCTCCAGTCATGCAGCTCAGAACAAAAGGTATGCTAAAATAGTTCTAGTATTCATCACCAATTTAACCAAGCAACACTTTTGTCTAATCTTAATTTCGCACAATGCTGATTTTAGTGGTTTGTCACACACTCATTTAAATATAAACCATTTGCAGACACAACTTCTGCATTACTGTGGGAGGCCATACTTGGGGCAGGTGTTGGACTCATAATCGCCTTCTGCCTGGCTGTAATTTTTATGTAAGTAGACTATTATTAATCAAGACCTGAACACGTAATGTGGTTTTACTCTTGGACTCAATAGTGCTATAAATCAATAAGTTAATTTTCTCATGCATTAAAACAAGCCATGCAATATCAGAAAATATAAGTAGAAGTATTCAACAAGTATCCTTATTGTTTCTACATGATTTGGGTTTCAAAAATGTACAGTATTTAGTTTTGAATTGTACATTGCCATGGCAAATGTACATTTTTGATCACTCTGAAACCCATTTTTTCCAGGTATGTCAGATCAAAACGCCAAGCTTCGAAAGAAACACAAGTGAGTATTTAAAATTGAATCCGAAATGATCACAGTAAAATCACTGTCTTGTTTTACAGATGGAGACATTAGTGGAGAGTGATAAGGCAGGAGAAGAGGAAGAAACTATTCATTATGGGGAAATTGACTTCTCTCATTTGAGACCTAAAGAGGTCTCAAACACGGAACAAGGAGAGACAGTGTATTCCCAGGTTCAAGTGTCGAAAACTGGAAACGCCAACGACAAACAGCCCCCTGAGGATTTGGATGATCTCTACGCAAACGTAAAGAAGAAGTGACAATGTCCTCCTCCTGTCTCTGGGTATGAGCGATATATTGGTCTAATGTGGTGTTGGGGAAAACAGAGGGTTTCCCAGATTTACGTATTTTGAAAATTTAGCCATATTTTGCGCCAATGTTTTTCTTAAAATGTTTGTTTTTGAACAGATTAATGAGTAAACATGGAAACAAAATCATATTGCTTTGAGAATGTAGATCAAGGTAATCTACATTTGTGGACCTTGCTGTGGATTTTAAATTAAATTATATTATTGGTATTGACAAATACTGATTATTGATAGCAGTAGCAAGCAAATGGATATCAACTCAAAAAATATTTAAATATGCATTTTGAAATTGTAAAATGAAAATCAATTGGTCAATAGTGATAAAACTTTATTATTCAGTCTTAACATGTCAATGCATTTTTAAATTGCAGTTCCAAATTGACCATTTACACTGCAAAATGTGTGTGTTTTTTATTTTTATTTTATTATGTATTATTTTAATATGAATTTTGCTTTATTTTTCAATTTGACAATTTAAATTGCGAAGTTGCAAAGTAGTATGAGAAAATGTTTAAGGAAAAAAGCATAATTACTGTAAGTTTGGACTCCATTCAAACCGTAATACAATTACATTTTGAAATGCAATTAAAATATGCATTTGCAAGTGTAAATTACAATTTGACATTTGAAGCAGTTTTGCAATCCAAGTTTAAATCTGAGTTTAAGCCAATGTTAAATGCACTGTTGAGAAATCCATTCCATCTGCACACAACAGTCACATCTGTACTTTTAAACTGTAGCTGCCCTGTATAACCCTGTTTTGTTTTTTAAGTTAACCCCCAAAGTAGAAAAAAGGTAAAAGAAATGTCAAGTGCTTTTTAGGATGTCAATGAAAGTTTTTACAATGTAACACTCCAAAAAGAAGTAAGGCCATGCTCCATGTAAATCATTACATTTATTCTGATTCAATATCACATTATACTATCTCATTTATACATAATATCATACATTATTAAACAATTTCACTGTATCCTTCTCTGGATCATCTCTCCGCCCACCATCTAAGGACATGCATTGTTAGATTATGTGTCTATATTAATAAATTCTAATTGTATTATTGTATTGTATTGTATTGAATTGTAAATTCCCAGTGCAACATACTATACATGAGAGGTATTATTACTTGATGTCACACAATCAATCCAGACAGAAATAAACTGAGAAACACAACGGCTGCAGGTAAAAAAAACTGTCTCAGTGTTAAGCGAATAGTTGAATTGAATAAGCAATAATTGTAAATCATTATTAATATTTGATTGGACTAAGCACAGGCCTATGTCCACTATTCAGTCTGTACCATTTATAAAGCCAATAAAAGCTTCTATTGTAGATTAGATGCACCTAAACCTCAACACAAACAGTTATATTATTAGAATAATAAGAAGGCAAAATGACAATATCAAGCTCTATCTTACTCAGTGTTGGAAACAGAACTGGAGTGAATACATCTTCTTACCCGACCCGCTGCCTCGCTTTTCAAAATAGAGTTACAGTATGTGCTGCTCCCATGATCCTTAAGTACACCATCCTAGCACACAAACATTGGAACAGAATTTGAGTCTTTTGACTAAATGCAATTGTTAGTTCTTTGTTACACTGGCATAAAGGCTTTCAACACCATCTTTAACCTGTCCCATGGCGTCTGCTGGCTTTGACACTTGTACCTGGGAGTACACAGTGTCCTCTTGTTCTGTGTTGTTTGAGACCGCTTTAGGACGCAACTTGGAAAAGTCAAGTTCTCCATAATGAATGGTTTCTTCTACTGTGACTTCAGCCTGAGACACTTTGACCTTGGAGTAGACTGTCTCTTCTTTTGGTTCATCGTCTGGATTACTATTAATAGCATCTTTGGACTTTAACTCGGTGAAGTCGATTTCTCCATAATGGATGGTTTCTTCCACTTCATGTACAAACATCTCTCGCTGCTGCAACAGAAAAAATCTATGTTAAAAGATTGCTCAAGCTTAAATTAGGCTAAAATGTGTTCAATAGATTTTACCTGCGTGACCTTTGGACTCTGACATTTTACTTTGAAACACCTGAAAAAAAGGAGTAATTTATATGAAAGGAGTTTACAGAGAAGTACAACAAAAAATAAACTTTAAAGATACACTATGTAACTTTTCTGGTGGGGTTAGGGGTAGGGGTACGCCACTTGCTTGTCTCCATAGAGATGTTATTGCTTTGCTGGAATATTCCACAGTATTACAGTAAACTAATCTATCTTGCACTGATTCAAATACAGTGTGTTTGTTTTGTTCAAACCTCAAAATTTACATTCTTTACACTGAGCCTCTTCACAGATTTGACCTAGAACTTGGCCTGGTAGCCCCAACTACTTGTCTTTATGGAGATTATGGAGATATTTTGTTTAATGCCATGCTGTGGAACATTCCACGCACAGCAATAGCATATACCCTCCAAAGTTCCACAGTACACAGTTCACAGGGACTGGTTCAGGTTAGAATCCGAAAATCCAACAGAAAAAGCGGACCCCATAGAACTTTGAACACGACTGAATGACAACTAAAGTTATTTTTATAGTGGAGATTACATACCAGACAAACAGACCCAGGCAGATGACCATTATAACTCCAATAACTGCTCCAAGAATTACACCCCACTGCACACCACCTCTGTTAGAAGTTCCTTCAAAAACAGTAACTAGATTAGCAATGTACAGATACTGGAAGGTGTTTGAGGAGATGTTCATTAAGACTAAGGCCTGTCAGTTCATTGAAAAAAAACTATTTACTACTCAGAAATATTGGACTGAGATTAATAAAGCACTCTGGATTGTTTTCCACATCACCATCCCTCTCAATTTCAGATCTATGTATTTGGACCTCAAAACTTCTTCCATGCATGGAGTAGGTGAACAGATGCCTTTGGCACATACTTCTGGCTGCAGGGAAAAAGGCCATCACAAAAAAATGTATGACACAAACTGCACCAACAATTAAGGACAGGACTGAACGTCAATATCTGCATGTGTCCCACAAGAATGCGTTCTGGCACTCCTCCTGTTCATTGAGCTCACACGCAATTATTAACTAATTCAGGGAAAAAAGACCGTGGAGATGGTTGGACATGTTTTCACGTCTAAGCTGAGTAGCACTTGCACTAATGAACTTCAAGTCTTGCACATTTCTTAACTAAACACTGTTTGGGGGAAACATTTTACTTTAATTTAACATAGACAGACAGATAAATGAGAAACTGGTGAGTTTTAAGCTGTTTCCAGTGATTACAAATCATCCAGGTGACTTACCTGTTAAACTATTAAGTGTAATGACTGGAGATGATTTGTTTCCAAGTGCATTATAGGCCACGCAAAAATAGTTTCCTTTTTCAGTGAAGTTGAAGCTGTAAATCTGTCCTTCACTGACGTTTTCTGCTCCCTGTGAGCTGCGTCTGAACCAGGTGAAGCAGTGGACAGGAGGCTTGGCTCTGCTGGAGCAGCTCAGCGTCACTGACTGACCTGCTGACAGTGAACCGGACGGACTGACCACAACTGAAGTGTCTTTAGGACCATCTGAGGACACACAGGGTGATAGATATGTTAACACTAAAGTGGAATTTAGTAATGTCTTATTTCCATTGATAGAATAATTAATGAGTGGAACAGAAGACCTCCAAATGCACTCAACTCATTAATAGCACAACTGCTCCTGAAGGCCCCAACCAGCTTGGTCTGTACCAGTTTGTATTTTGTTTTGTTTTTTGTATTTTTTATTTGTATATGATCCTACTTACAGCTGAAAGTGTTGACACCCCTCATTGCTTCCCTATAAAATTTAGTATTTCTCCCAAAAAGACTTGCTTTCAGGTGTGATATTTATATTGCCCATGACTGTCCCAAGTGGGATTAAACAAGCATCACATGCTTAAATAAAGTTATTTATCCACAATTTTGAAAGAGTGGCAATAGTTTTTTTCGGACTATTTTTGGAGTTTTGCGTGAAATTAAGTCAAATTGGCTTTATTTTTCATGTTTTTTGTGTTGTTCCAATACACACAAAGAAAATAAACAAGTGTAAAGCAAACAATGTGTAATTGCTAAACTTTTTGGGGAGAAATACTTAATTTTCTGGAAAAATCAGGGATGCCAACACTTTCAGCCATGACTATATGTGTCATCTTACACACAATAGTCAATGTCTCACAAAAGAGCTAAATTTTGCTTTGAATATTGCTTTTGCTTGTTAATTTATTTTATGAGGCTCTTTTTGATTGTACAGCCAGAAATTAGGTCAATCTCAAACTGAGGCTGTTAAAAATAATGCCTGCATGTGTGCTGGGACCCAACGCCTGGGCCACTTTGTGGTGCCATCTAGAGTCCACCCTGTTTTAACAATTCTATAGCGACACTAAATAGCTGACTTACATGTGACATTGAGAGTGACGGTACTTTCTGTTGTTTTGAATCCTCCACTCACAGGATACGCAGCAGAGCATTTTATGATCTTTCCATCATGAGAGTCTGTCAGATTGATTGTGTGTGTGATTTTAGTGGTCGGTGTCCCGTTGGTCTCTGTGACGTTGGCAGTGCCTTGGTGGAGGTCCCATGTGAGTTCAGGGGCGCGTGGACAGGGAGTGACAGCTGAGCAGGTTATAGTCACCACCTCTGTCTCTGTTTGTTCACCAGAGACTTTTATGGATGGGATTGCTGGAGCATCTGTGGAGTAAAACAAATGCAACGAGTTGAAAAGCATTTCCTCTGACTGGTGATGTTAGGTCAGTTGTGAGTGGTCAGCAGCACTGTGAGCATTATGTTTAGACACAGCGTATCTTTATGCTATTCAAGATCAGATTAACTGAGATATTTGTTATAGAGAATACATTTGTGTATATAGTTGCTGAACAGTCTAAACTATGGGAGTAAGTGCTTAGTTTTTATCATCACAGAAGTTGAATCACAGGATGAACCTCTTTCAAGCCTCTGCTATTTAGAAGCAGAAAACAAACAAATAGATTCTTACAAAACCTCATGACAAGAAGAATCTACATGTTATTGAATATTTTTTGGCATACACTCCATTTTATGTTGGGTTAATGTGAGGCTCATGCATGACTGATGTTGCGTCAGTGAAGTGATGGACATGTTACGTAAAGATGTTCAAACTAGGGTTTAGTTCATTCGTTTTAAAGGTTATGAGTGATAAACACACGTCTGACACACAAAAACCTACCAGTTATTTGCAGTTTAATGTCTGAAGAGGACCCATTGCCATGTTTATTTGAGGCCACACAGTAATATTCTCCTCCTTCACAGATGTTGAAGCTGTAAGTCTGTCCTTCACTGACGTTTTCTGCTCCCTGTGAGCTGCGTCTGAACCAGGTGAAGCAGTGGACAGGAGGCTTGGCTCTGCTGGAGCAGCTCAGCGTCACTGACTGACCTGCTGACAGTGAACCGGACGGACTGACCACAGCTGAAGTGTCTTTAGGACCATCTGAGGACACACAGGGAACATTAGAGCAACATCACCAGAACAGACTGGTCCATCAGCGTGGTTCACTCACATGAGACACTGAGAGTCACGTTACTGTCGGACATTTTGAGTCCTCCACTCACAGGATACTTTGCATTACATTTTATCATTAGTGCATCATGAGAGTCTGTCAGAGTGATGTTCTGTGTGATTTTAGTGGTAACTGTCCTGTCTGAGTTGGTTTCTGTGACTTTGGCAGTGCCTTGGTGGAGGTCCCATGTGAGTTCAGGAGGGGCGAGTGGACAGGGAGTGACAGCTGAGCAGGTTATAGTCACCTCCTCTGTCTCTCTTTGATCACCAGAGACTTTAATGGATGGGATCCAGGGAGAGTCTGAGAAGAGCAACAACAATTTGGGAAAATATCATGATCCAAGAAAAAGGTAATAAACTAAAAACCTTAGGTGATGCTCTTTAATGGCAGAGGAGGCTATACTAATGTGAATATAGAGTGAAAAATGCCATTAAAAACTGAGTGGTTCATAACAGGTTAATGCTATAACCTGATGACAAAACAACACTAGCTTATTCTCTTCATTGGCAATTTTTTCACTTTAAAACAATTTGCTGTTTCTGTCCACAGAAATTTCTGTTTTATGTAATAGAAATTAAAACAAATTGCCATTAGGGGAAGAAAATGTATAAAATAAGTCAAATTACTTGTTGGTCTGAAAGTCCAATAATACTTAGCAAGGTCGACACACCCAGAATTTAATGAGAAGTTTGAATCTAATAAATTATCTTTGTTCAATTAAGATCAATTAGATAAAGTTTTGTAGATTTTTTGATAAATTAGACAAATGTATCTTACCTCTAATGGTTATTTGAAGAGGGTCACATACAGCTGTTGCCTTAAAAGGATCGTTCTCTACTCTGAAGTAATAGTTGTCTTGATAGATTTGGCTTAAATTATAAAACATTGTGGTGCAGTCTCTGTTTTTCACATTTCCAGTTACATTCATGGGATAAGACTTACTGGGATTTCCACTGACTGAAAATTGTGAATTTGGACACATTTTTTCCTGTTTACACCAAATGCCAGTGACAGGGTTTGCAGTGTTTATGTGTTGACTTGAAGATAAAGTTTCATATGTGCATGGGATGAACAAACATGTGCCACTCAGAGCTTGCATTGGACTTGGAGTTGTAATGGCCAGATGCTGAAAACAGCTATCAGCGCCTGTAAAACACACAAAGGTTTAAAATAATAACAGTAAAAATGCTTGTGGACACAGTTGTTTGCCGTGTAATCATTGATGCCAGGGTTATCCTTACAAGTAACTAATTTACAAAGCTAAATTTTATGCGCTGAATACACTTTAAATGCTTCTATTTAACAAAGTCTTTGAGATTGAAAAATAACAACATAAAAAAAATCTAAACTTGACTCACCTGAACACAGCAGTGACATTAGTAACATTTGAAAGAACATATTCCCAAATGACAGAATCTGCAACAAGAATAAATAGAAAACTAATAAATCAAAAATAATGTTATGAGTAATACCACTAGAATAAACCTTCAGCTCTGATAGGTTTGAGTGGAGTAAAAGTGTCCTCCTCTTGGTGATTTTCCCCAGTTTAAGTTTTGTCATCTGACAGACAGACAAAACCACACACAAAAAAATGTTTAATATGAGAGATTATTTATATTTGTTTGGTATTATTTTCTTTATAGGTGGATGTTTTCATGAATTGGTATTGGCCTGATATAGAAAAATTCACAGATATTTTGTTTGTCTAAATTACCCCAAAAAGGAAATCGAAGCACAAGGCAGCTAAATATGTGGCTGTATATCATCATAAAATACAACAAATGAAATTACATTCCCTTAAATTATTATTATTGTTATTATTTACAAGAGTGAAAAGGTCATTTGAAAACTTCACAGTCAATTTGTAGGACTTTCCAGCAGTTATAATTAACACTGAAGAAAATGCAATTTAGATCATGTATATATTTTAAGAATGTATTAGAAACAGAATAAAACAGAAGGAACGTGCAATTATGAAGAAGGAGCAACAAGAAACCTTTCAAAGTTGAAGAAAAACCCATTATTAACTGTATTTCACACAACCATTTGGTTTTATGGACTCAACAGTTTATGAACTGTTCCTTCAGCAGAAGTGCCTAAGTCAAGAGTTGTTTTTTTTTATTACATTCTACTGTCTAGACACTGCTGTGTCTGTAGGTGACTTTGGCCAATCAGAAATATTTTACTGCCAAAAAACACAAACTGCCTTATAGTCATCTTTTCAACTGGTGTAAAATATTCTCTAGAAACACATGGCAGTCCCTTTAAAAACTGCGTCTCTGTTCTCGCAAATTTAAATATTTGCTTTTCTCTTCAACTTGCCTAGAAAAGTTAGATCAGATTACTTTACTTCAATCTTTTGTGCTCTGAACATAGTCATTTGAATTATGATTTTTTTTTTTAACCTTTTCAACAATTTTCTGTGCTAAAGTCAAGAGAACCAATGCAGATGCAAGAGATGCCATGAATTATGACTTTCACAGTAAACTAACTATTAACTAACTATTATTATATTCATATAATTTATTTTATTATATTAATTAAAGTAACTATTTGACAGTGTCAACAAAATGTTTTAGATTATAAATCAGTAATGGTGATGATTAAATGATTTATAAAGAGAAATTTTGTTTTGGAGGTTTTATTTCACTGTTGGTTCAGTTTCAAGTTTGTTCACCAATTCAAAATTAAAATCAATGGAAGTCAAGTGCAAAACCGCCAGGTCAAGGCCAATTCAATGCAGTAATCTCCAAAGATGTCTGTTATAAAATATGGCTGTATGTTTTTACCTAAATATACTTGTTGACTAAGATAACTCACCGAGTCAGAATAATACATAAAATATATTAATATTCAAAAGATAAAATAAATAAAATTAATTAAAAAATATATATATATATATTCATTATCCCAAAAACCTTGAAAAATTATTCCATAGCGGTTATGCTATGTGACTGACAATTTGTAAATTGTACATTTGGGGTGGCATTACTGGAGGATATAAAATAAACTGAACACACAGAAACAAAAGATGTCATTTAACATTTCCCCTATGGATATAAAAAAAGACAGGTTGAAATGACTAATGTTTGCACACTATTGTTGTATCGTGTTACAAGTTAAAAAGTGAGTATAAATAAGTCAGTCACAGCAACATCAAGTGATAAACTTGAGAGATACATCATTTGGAGTAATGTAGAAAAAATAATGTAATTACTGTGTTAAACGGATGTACTTTTACTTGGAAAGTCAGCAACAGGAAATGATCCTTAACATGCACAACATTATTTTTATACAATCTGGCAAATGATAATGTTATGGACAGGAACACTGTCCACCAAATGTTGGTTTAAGTTCAACTTATTAGACCCAGCTTCTGCTTATCCAGTTTGATATCAATGATGCAGGAGGAACCTATTAAATAGATGCACTTTACTGAAACAAAGAAAGAGGACGTGGCATTTAAACTGAAGCAAGGACAGACAACCAGACACATTCAAACAGTTATACAAACCTTTATTGACCCAGTTAGCATATATATTTATACAGCACTTAGTTCTTCACTGGAGCATAGACAGAAATGTTGTCAGGCATGTTGGATACTTTAGAGTACACAGTGTCCTGGTTCTTGTGCTGTGCTGCCTAATCCTTTGACTCATGTGGACATTTGGAGAAGTCAATCTGACCATAATGGACTTCATTGTATTTATTTGTGTCTGCTGGCATGACTGCAGTTGTGAGGCTCTGAGTAAAAAAGAAATCACATTAAGTTTGAAATGCAAACACTCAATACTTCCCATTCACACTGCAACACAAAAGAGCTCAGTTAAAGTATAATGTTTCACACTATGGGTGCCTTCACACTTGCCCGAGTTTGGTCTTAGTTTGAACCCACTTTAGTTCTGACATACACATGTTTGATCCTGTTATAGCCCTGGTTTAGTCCTGGTCTAGCCGAGATGTAGTTCCTGGTTTAGTCACTGTTACACAAACAAATATGTTTGTGCACGAATGAATGCACTATATATTTCAATTCAGTTCATTCGCATTGTTCATTCACATTGTAGGGCGGAACAATTCTTCTTCAAATGTAAAGTATATAACCAATATAGAAAAGAAAGAATGTGACAAGGTCTGGTAAAATGAAAAAAATAATCAAATTCAAAATGGCAAAACCGTCTATAACTGATCCAGCTTATCACTCTAAAAGCCATCAAAACTATTTGTATTTGTAATTGTAATTGTAATTATTTGGTACTTGTTTTCACAAAAAACGTTTAAAATGTATCACTTCATTATCATTCATCTGACAAAACACTCTCTGAGTGACTGAGGTATTTAAGGTTTTTTCTCCTTCCCTTTTCTCTCCTAATGTTGACTCACACAGTAAATAAATCGTAAAAGATATTTTAAATCTTGCAAATGCATAATGTGGATCTTACTCGCGTCTGCTGGGAGGGTTTGCCTTTTAACTTGAATCTCCTGCACCTATAACCACACAAAAGAAGCAGTGCATATTAAAAGAAATATAAATAGAAACTATATTTATGACATGATGAAAATAAGAAAATGCCTTACCAAATGGCGAAAATCACAATTAGAACTAGTAGAATCCCAATTATTCCTCCAGCTATGGCTACAGACTTAGAAGAGCTGCTGGCTACTTTCACTCCTGTAAAGACAAAACACAAACTTATTTTAAAATGGCTTTCTGTAACTAGAAATAATTATCCAATGGAATGCTCTGTCATCAAATTTGAGAGAAAAAAAGTTGACACGCCACGGCTCAACATATATTTACACGGCTCCTCTTTACTCTGCTAAGACAACTTTCTACTCTAGAAAAGGGAGCGCTGACTGAAACGCAGAGCAATATCAAAGACAGAGGAATTTAGATGTGGAGCATAATAAAGAGTCGTTCAGAGAGCTGTTGTCTGACTCTTCCGACAGCTCAGGAGTCTGTGGTCATCAGGTCTTAGTTCTCGCTTGGCCTGGCTGGAAGGAAGGAACCAGCTAGGAGATGGTTCTACAAAAAAGTCCCTGCTTTGAGGTTCTTCCAGTTGAAATATTTGAGAGACGGTTAATGAACAGAGAGTTAAGCTGAGGAAAAGGTCTTAGCAGCAGGATTGGATTTGTTGAGTTAGTGTCATGGCGCTGTTAAACTTCACGGCTCCAACACTTCAACTGTGCTTAGTCCTCCTGACACACACAAAATAAAAATATTGCGATAATAAGGAATATACTTGATTTTTGAGACCACAATAATTTAGGTCAAGGTTTTAGACAAAACACTGCTATTTTAAACACAAAATTATAGTTCTTTCTTTATTAAACACTGTGGTCTTCTACGTGTTCTTATAAAGCTGAAAATCATTCTAAAACTGTTCAAGAAAGGTTAATATTTCTCCTGTTTGTAAGATTTTTATAGAAACGATACTTGCTCACATGAGTATCTACTTTCAATACTAGTATTTTACTTAGACACTAATATCAATCGGGGTGTCTATTTTTAGCACTTGTTTATGTATTTTAGGGCTAGATTATATCAGTTGTGTGTCAGTCGATGAAAAACTTGTTTTCTGGCTCTTCTCTTTATTTTAAATATTGACTGATGCAAATCCATGAGGCAGCAGTCACTGGAATGTTATTTTATAGCGTCATCTCTATAGAGACAATGTGAACAAGCATGCTTTTAATAGAAGTAATCATAAATGTAAAAGAGGATTTTTAGTTCCACTTCAGCTGTATTTACATAGACCAGCCATTACTTCTTGAAAACTTATCTATCGGAACATGTCTGACAGAATTAGCTTGAACTTTGAGCGAGTGATAGGAATAAAAGTGTTCCTGTGTCACTGTGTGCACAAGGAAACAAGTACTGATGAAACACGTCCTTATCCTTAGCCTTAGCTTTTAAAATTTTGGAATAATGTGTTGGGATAAAATAATGTCTCACTACAGTGGATAAGGGCGTTCACGTTTGGTTGTACCACCACAGCATTGTGAGCCCTCAAACATTCCTCCAGTGTCTATACCCTAAACTCCACTGTCTCCATTGTCCTCTCTCTCCATTTCAGGCGTCCACTGTCCTGTCGAAAAAAGCATTCGAGTAAGAAAAAACGTAGAAAAAGTAATGTTCCAGAGTATTTCATAAAATGTATCTATGGAGACAAGGAGGTATTTTTCAGCAATAATTGATGTCATTGAATAAATGCAAAATATGCACATTTGGAGACAAGCAGGTGACGCACCTTCCACCAGGAAAATGACATTATGCCATTTTGAATAAAATAATCATCAGAAGTGTTACCTTCAGGGCCCACATGGATCACTTCAGAAGTTTGTTTTCTGACTTTATTGTCAGCCTCACAGTAATATTGTCCATGTGCGGCTTTGTTGAAGTTGAAGCTGTAAGTCTGTCCTTCACTGACATTTTCTGCTCCCTGTGAGCTGCGTCTGAACCAGGTGAAGCGGTGGACAGAAGGCTTGGCTCTGCTGGAGCAGCTCAGCGTCACTGACTGACCTGCTGACAGTGAACCGGACGGACTGACCACAACTGAAGTGTCTTTAGGACCATCTGAGGACACACAGGGTGGATTTGTTAGAGTTAAAAACCAACAAGAAGTGGATAGTACATTCATGTCTTTTATTAATGTCTTAGATTGTACACAGTCTTCAAAAGTCTTAAAAAACTAGTCATTAGTCATTCACTCCCAGCACTTGATGGTAGAGATTATTTAACTATTTATTTTTGTTTACTTGCTTTACATGTTTTGGCTATGCTGCATGCTGTTCTGTTTACCACAGAATAGCAGGTAAACATTCTGTTCTGTTTAACAAAAATAAATTGTTGTTTAGTAGCTAAATTAATCAGAATGAACCTTCACCAAAGGATTATTCAGTTAAAGTCTAAATAACAGGTTTTCATGTCTTAGTTTGGTGGGAGGGCACCTGTGGAAAATAGCTACATAGTTACATCAGTCAAGTTGCAGTTTGTGAAATGTTGAAGAATAAAAGTTTAAAATAGCAGGATGTAGAGCTGAGTTCTAAAATGGAATCCCTCTGTGATGTCATCAAAAAGCGACGTGCCATTGAAAATACAAGAACAATTTAAACAAAACTGACACATTTTTCTGACAGTTTCAACCACCATTCATCAAAATAAAGGTCTTATCAAGTATTATTGATCGTAAATTCCTAACTATTGTGCAATATATACATTATAAACTTCACAAAAACTGTCAAACTAAGGACCAATGGGCAAAATCTTAAATATAATCATATTAGCGAATCACCACGTATTAGCGAAATGTGTAGTCTAACCTGTCATATAGACTTTTATCAACGATTGGGATTATTCAGGTCAAAATGAAATTGTAAGAAATAAAATAGGATTAGTGTGACCATTTAAGAATCAAAATTAGGTAATAATTAAATAGTTAAGTTAATTGCCAAAACAACAATTGATATTGATATTATTTATTGCTATATCGCACACAGTGGTAAACTTATTACTCAGTACAGTTTTCTGAAACTAATCCAAGGGAAAAAAGCAACCGAAAGAGTTCAGGCTGAAGTTTAACACTGTTTTGCTTGACCCTATTTACATGTAAGCAAGATGTTCACACAGGCACGCACGCACTATAATATATTTTCCTGTTAATGTGTAATGACTCTGTGGAATAGCTTTAATACTTCCTTTGTATAATTTGAAGTGCTTTTACTTGCACATTTTGCCCGTGTGTGTGGTTGACTTACATGCCACGTTGAGCTTGATTGTGTTTGCCTCACTCTTGATTCTTCCACTGAGACGATACGCTGCAGTGCATTTTATCTGCAGTCCATCATGAGAGTCCGTCAAAGCCATCTTCTGTGAGATTTTAGTGGTAAATGTCCCGTCTGAGTTTTGTTGCATGTTGTTTTGAGAAGTGCCTTGGTGGAGGTCCCATGTGAGTTCAGGAGGGGTGCGTGGACAGGGAGTGACAGCTGAGCAGGTTATAGTCACCTCCTCTGTCTCTGTTTGATCACCAGACACTTCTATCACAGGGCTCCACGAGTCTGTGGATTTAGATACAATTCAATATTTCATACTCAACCTTTCACCTTCTCAAAAACAACTTTTCAATTACATTCTATGATCCAACTAATTTAGTTTCAAAGTGTCAGTAGGATCAGAGTTTATGTCTTACCTTGTACGTTGACTTGAATGGCTTGGCAGGACGCTGTTGCCTTGAATGCCCCATTCTCAACCCTAAAGTAGTATTTATTTGTATGCTGTTTGGTAAGAACTGAAAACATTGTGGTGCAATTTTTCAATGCCATGTTTCCAATAATTTTCATGGGATATTTTGTCGTTGATCCACTGCTGTTGAAGATAATGTTATTTGTAAATGTAATTCTGGGATCTGCTTTAATCCAAATGCCGTAAATTGGTTTTGAGTCGTTAATAGTATGCCCTGTGAAAGTACAGGGGATTTGTAAACAGGAACCACTCAAAGCTCTCAATTCTTTAGTCGGTGCCGTGACGTTCATTTTAGGATTCCTGACACAACTGGTCAATACACCTGAAATCACAATTCAACATTTAAAAGTGTTTTCACATTTCATGTTTGTACATATAAAGCGCAGTCAGTGAATTACAATATTGTGGAATAAGATAAGATCGTAACTAATGATGATCACTAACAAGAAACATAAAAACAAAAAGGAGAATGTGTCTACGTTATTGCTTGTCCTGGAATGTTCTACAGCATGCCATTAAACTGACAATGATTTACGAAATTTTCATTTATTTCAAACATGATTAGATGGAACAATGATTTACATACTCATATATACTAGGGCTGGGACAATATGTGCTTTACAATCACACAGTCTTGTTGTATTGTAACGTATCGTGTTGGAAACATGTCTCACAGCACTTTAAAGACATGTTGTTTATAATAAAGCTGAGAGAGAGAACAACAAACTACTGATGTGCCAAAATGACATGATCAGATAATGTAAAATGGACTTTAAATATGGGTTTATGCTACATGTAGGTTTGACTAAGTTACAGACAAATCCAGTGTTAGTGTCAGCATTGTTAATATTAGCTTAAATGTAGATTGAAAAAGAGAAGAAAGCTTTTTTTTTTTTTTACAACTTTAGCCATTAATTGCATTTTTACAAATACCAGACTGATTTGCAGTTAATTTCTAACATTTAGAAACTTGTGCATTATATTTAAATTCATTCAGGGGACGTACTGCAGTTACTAATACTATTGATACATAAACTGAACATACATTGATACAACGTTGTCTTTTAGTACCTCACAATACATGAAATGTTTCTAAATAATTCAATTTAACTTTTATCTGTCATGCATTGTGATGTTTGTAAAACATATATGAAGTTACCTGGCAAAAACAGGACACTGAAGATTATGATTGTTTCCATATTTTCCATGAACACCTAGAGATTTCGAACAATAAAAGTAGGTGACTCACACAACAGCCACTGTAAAATATTCAAATGGTATTGATATTTTTTTTCTGGCAAAGCTCAAGTTAGTCTTGGTTATGGATGATTTTGTTATGTTAAACATTATATCACATAAATTGGTGTTGAAATAGTAAAGAATCAAAAACTTACCAAATAGCTCACCGGGAATAAAGGGATGATAGAGATTTGTTGTAAGAATAGATTAGATGTTCGTTTCACAAAACTGCTGTGTTGATTTCAAAACTTCTCCAAAATAAGTGTGTGACAGGTGACCTCAATAAAGCAGAATGCCACTCTGCATTCTGTGTTGAAGAAGTTACTTATTTCAATATTTCCTAAACGTCTAACCACAACATTGCGTTATTATAAATGACAGGTGAGTTACACAACCGCTTTTGAGGCGTTTGTTAAATACTAAGTCTAATACAAAAAGCCTGAAAATTAACTGTGTCTTATCTAAATAACACACCGTCTCATTATTGCCACATCATCTTGAATATTTCCTAAGACTCAAAAGACACGAAAAATGTTTAGTCAGAAGTCTTAGTGTGAAGGTGTCTCCAATTTAGAAAGATTCAGTTTAAAAAAAGGAAGAAGAAATTTGAAGTAGTTACAAATTTGCATATAAAAATATTGTGGTCAGATGTGAGTACCTAATCCACCATTCATTCATTCATTTTCTACCGCTTATTCCCGTTAGGGGTCGCGGGTGACTGGAGCCTATCCCAGTGACTTTGGGCCTTAGGCGGGGTACACCCTGGACAGTGGCCAACTCGTCGCAGGGCTAATCCACCAATAACTTTAAAATAAATGGGTAATAATAAATCGGATAATAAATCGGGTTCCTAAGCTTTTGGTTAGTTTATAATCGCTTACATTAATTTCCAGGATGCTTTTCTAAATCTGAACCAAAATTATCTAAACCCTAACCTTAACAAAAATGAACCATATCTTAATTTTAAAGCATGTTGTTGATCTAATATGGAAAGATTTATCATTTGGGCCCCTGAATTGTTGTGTGTATCATATTTCAATCTCCACAATGTGATGAATACCCGCCACACAAAATAGGCTGATAGTGTGTTGCTGAATGATCAGTTTTGTAAATACACTGACGATTATTGTTTAGTAAAACTAGTGAGTAGTCTGAGCAAGTAAGGATTCTCATGACATTAAAGTACATTACACCACATATTAAATAACTGAAATTGATTCTTTTTGGTCCTATTATGAAGGTGGTAGCCTCATAATCCCACTTTATTTGTCTGCATTTCAACTCTGTCTGGGGATTTTAAGGTGTGGTAATCCCACTGTAATTATTCAGTCTGTACAAATAATTATATAAATTTGACATTTTACAAACACTGCAGGCTACTCTTTCATGCCCAAATAATAGCAAAAATGTGAAATAACTTTCAGTATGTCATAAAGACATACATTATCAATAAAACCCTCTTTACACAACGCTAAAAAGGCCAGCGAGCCAACAGCTATTTGCACATAGTTAATCAGATAATGTTTTGTGTTTAGTGGACCTTTAACAAACAAGCACAGCAGCCTAAACATGTTAAAAAGTGGATTAACCTTATGAAAAAGCGAACTGAACAGTTTTAAACTATTTAGTGAGTAAGTCTGTTTTTCATGTTGCAGTTGAGTAGGAATGAAAAAGTTAGTTGTACATTTTTTCTTCATTTGTCACAAGACACAAGACCAGAGAGAGAACAAGAGACAAAATTGAATTGAATTAATTGAACACTAACCTGTTTAGTAAGTTTAGTAAATTTGAGAAACATAAAATCTAAGCTGATTGAAAAATCGTGTACTTACTTGACCTTGTGCATCTGCTTGTTCCTCTGTTGAAAGTGAGACAACACTGTGTGTTGACCGTTACATGCAAACCATCTGAGGAGAGATATAAATAAACAAAATATGAAAATGCTGGTTTTATTACTCCTGAATGCCTGTGTCATAACCTGTAACTCATTTGCATCTTTTTGTTAAATGTTTTCCCACTGCTCTGTGGTTCTTGATTTTTTTAATTAAAAAAAAATCTTGTGTGCACAAGATAGGCTCTTGTGTGATATTTTGAAAAATCATTAGGTTAAAATATTAACTTGTGATTTTCTTCTAATAACACAGATGTAAAATGAGTTCATAGCTTTTTTCCCCCTTTTTTTTTACATCAGTAACAAGTTTGTATCTTGTGTGCACAAGATAAAAAAAAATCAAAATCTCTCTATTGACCTTGTATGCACACAGTAATGTCTAGTGAAGTAGTATCTTGTGCACACAAGATGTCAGTTATCCTGTTTATGTGATTTAAGTGATTGTTAGCTTTAAAAGCAGATTGACTAAACTTCCCATAAAATATAAAATCTTGTCTTGTGCGCACAAAATTATTAGAGAGAGAGAGAGAGAAAATCTTGTGTGGACAAGATAATATGAAGATAGTTACAGACAGATGGTACTAGTGATGAGGCCTCACAGTCACGCCTTGTGTACACTGAGTCCAGTCCGGTCGCGGTCCGGGACCCGCGCGGGTCCCGAACCGGAGCCGGACCGGAGTCGGTGTGCATCAGGCGTCAGTCCCAGCCCAAAGCTTCACCAAAATGAAGCCTCAAAACACTGCTATCTACTGGGCATTTTAATAGTTTCCAAAGAATATAAAGTTTATTTTAAAGATGGCCAGCCAGTGTCAGTAAACTTTTGTCAATTATAGAAATCATAATATTAAAAAAAAGATAATTTATTATTTGTTTTGAACTCACATACACAAAGTATTTCTTGTTTTTTGTGATTTCATACAAATGGAAGCCTTAATCATGTGACTTCCTTGTCAGTGACACACGCCCACTTTAGCCAGGACCAGGCTTCCTTTTGCCCAGCACTACAGTTCCCTGGCAGGGAGCTGTGTCCTGTTGTTACTGTCAACTGTACAAAGCCTGATATAAGTTTTTGTTTTATACTTCTGTCAGATTTGCATGTTTAAGTTTTAACCCAGTGTCTTCTGTTTACAACCGGTATGCCATGAACAGTTACCAACGCGGTAACTAGTCGCTGGTAGATAAGAGAAGACCAGGTTAGACAAGACTCTTTTTGGTAGTTTGAATCAGCACTTTGTGGCTGCCTGGCAGATAGTTTGCTACACATTCATGTAACAAAAAGTCCCCAACTAGCTTCTATCCTAGCAAATTGATTTTTAAACCTTTTCATGAATTGAAAAGGGTACCACATGATTAATTCTAGTAAACAGATAGTGTTTCCCTTGAGTTTAGTTTTATGAAGGTGTACTTCAAAGAATACTTTCATAAACTAACAGTAAACATCAAGTTTATTATAAGTAAACTATTATACTTTCATAAACTAAAAGTAAACTTGAAGTTTATTATTGGTAAACTAAAAGTAAATGTGAGGCTAATTATGTGGAATTATGAGGTATACTTAAAATACACTTTCAGTATACCTCAAAGTGTAGTATACTACAAAGTGGGCATATTTACTCCAAGAATTATACTTAAAAATATACTTACATCGGTGTACTTGAATACTTGGGGAAATATACTTAACAGGGCTCTCAAGTTTTGATCAGAGATTAGAGTGAGATTTTGGCCGGAGGCGGGGTAAAGTGAGTTGAAAAGTATCTTGGAGCATAGAACAGACTCTTCGTTTTTTCTGCATGATCTAACTTACCCGAACAATAGGGTAATAAATCAAAAAGAACACTGAAAGACAAAACAAATGTAATGAATTAATTCAAACGTTTATTTGTGTTAAGATAAGGCAGAGCACCAATTAGTGCCTCAAAACACATAAAAATCACATCTTTTAAAACTTAGGTAAAAGCAAACTTTAAGTCTATGACAGGTTCTCATGTTTTCTAATTCTGACTTAGTTTGGTGGGAGGGCATCTGTGGTCAATATTTATCATTTTACATCCGTGAAGCTGCATTTTGTGAAGAAGTAAAAAAAAACAACCTAAAAGCTCTAAGTGCTTAGTTCTAAAATGGAATCCCTCTGTGATGTCATCAAAAAGCGACGTACCATTGAAAATACAGAGACAATTAAGACTCAACTGACACATTTTTCTGACAGTTTAAACAAAAGCAAGGTGTTATCAGGTATTATTATTTGTCAAATCATAACAAATGTGTGATGTATATGGATGTTGGCCTTGTTTACAGTCTGGTTGCTAGGTAACAGTTGGCCCTTGTTTCCAGTCTGGTTGCTATGGTAACAGTTATGGAATTACCTCTAACTATGTCATATTTGTCTCATGTTCAACCAGGAAGTAACTTTATAAACTTTACACAAACTGTCAAACTGGGGACAAATAGGCAAAATCTTTAGTCAAATCAGACACTACAGGCAAAACCAATCGAGTTTACTCAAAAACTAAATAAGAAATCCAAAATCCCCTCTGTAAATTTTTTGTAACTAATATATGTAAAAAATGATCCAAGGTAAAAATATCTTATTTCTACATGAAAACATTACAATGAAAAACTTGTAATACATTTTTTCTTACATTTATGTGGACTACTACAGTTTACAAGTTTACAATTGATATCTTTAAATGTAAGGTTTTTTCCAATTCACCTGTAGTGTCCCACCATAAATATAATAATGTTCACTACATGTTAGTGAAATATGTAGTCTAACCTGTCATATATATTTTAACATCTTCATTTAACATGACTAATTTACTAATAACTACTAAATAGGTTTAAATTGAACTTAAAACATGTAAATGTACCTGGTGGTTATTTGTAGGGCTGCAACTAACGATTATTTTGGTAATCGATTAGTCTAGCGATTACTCCTTCGATTAATAGATTAATTGTTTAGAACGCAAAAGAGCCTTGAATAGGAGAATTGTATTACATTTTCCCCAGACAAAGCTAAAGTGAAGGGGTTTGACAACGTCCTGTGTGTTTTTGTCATTCCTGCTCCGTCTGTGTGATAAAACCTCTTCTTTCAGCAGAGAATGTTTTGGAGTCTGTGTTTAGACCAATTAGCGATTACTTGATTAATTAGTTGACAACCATTTCTATAATTGATTAGTTGCGATTAATCGATTAACTTGTTGCAGCCCTAGTTATTTGTTTTAAACATGTTTATGTGCGCTGTTGTAGCTGTTGGTTGCAGATTTGGCCTCTTTAATGATAGCTTTAGGGGGCTCCCACTTGAACTCCTCTGAGTTGGACCGGGTCAGCAACCAGAGACCAGCTTTCAGGGTCGCTACCCGAGAAAAAGTGGCAAATAATTCTGATCAAATGACAAGGAGGCAGGCAACACGGACCATTAGCTTGGCAGCATTCATGTTTTCAAAACGTAAGAAAGACCACAATTATTACCATTTTGGAGTAATCAAAAGTCTTGCCTTATTTACCGTAGTTATTGCGTGTCCATATCACTGCAGAAAGTTTTGGCAGTTATTTGTTTGAGAGTTGTGCGCGTGAATTTTTCGCTTTAAATTCAAATTCACTGGCCAGTGTTTACATTTAGAGGAGCTGGAGCGTGACGAGCGTAACGAGAGAGAGAGAGAGAGAGAGAGAGAGACAGAGAGACAGAGAGAGAGAGAGGGAGAGGGAGAGAGAGGGAGAGAGGGAGAGGGAGAGAGAGAGAGAGAGAGAGAGAGAGAGAGAGAGAGAGAGAGGGAGAGGGAGACAGAGAGAGAGAGAGAGAGAGAGAGAGAGAGAGAGAGAGAGAGAGGGAGAGGGAGAGACAGAGAGACAGAGAGACAGAGAGAGAGAGAGAGAGAGAGAGAGAGGGAGAGAGAGGGAGAGAGAGGGAGAGAGAGAGAGAGAGAGAGAGAGAGAGAGAGAGAGAGAGAGAGAGAGAGAGAGAGAGGGGAGAGAGAGAGAGAGAGAGAGAGAGAGACAGAGAGAGAGAGAGAGAGAGAGAGAGAGAGAGAGAGAGAGAGAGAGAGAGAGAGAGAGAGAGAGAGAGAGAGAGAGAGGGAGAGAGAGAGAGAGAGAGAGAGAGACAGAGAGAGAGAGAGGGAGAGGGGGAGACAGAGAGAGAGAGAGACAGAGAGAGAGAGAGAGAGGGAGAGGGAGAGAGAGAGATGGATTGACCTGATTGGACAGTGTGCGTTCATTACAGTAACACAGCTCCGTGTACAAAATACGGCTGCACATCCATTTCACTTATTTCAACACGGAGCATGGCCTTATTTTATTTTATGGCGTCTTTAGTTTTGAGCGTGAGAAATATGAAGTGTGGCGTGTGAGCGTGTGAACATACCCAAATGCGTGTGTTTCACGGTCAATGCGTGAGACTTGAGAGCCCTGTACTTAAGTATACTAAATAATAGGGATGTAACGATACTGGCGATATCGTGATAGTAAAATTGTCACGATATCGTCGTCATCATGTTACAATATGAAAAACAGCACGTCTACCTGAAAAAACAACAACAATGGTTTAGCCTGCTCCATCAGATTAAAGCATTATTGACTAGAAATTATTAATATGATTATTAATAATCACAGACTACATAGCAGTCATTATTGTTGTTCCAGATATAACTTGAAAATTGCACCTTAGTTGCCATCATTTTTATTATTATGGTTCTAAAATGTGACAATAAAGGCCTCATAATTAATGGCAGGAGCACATTACATTGTCAGTCTTGTTATTATGAACATGGTTACATCATTTTGAGCTCTTCTACAATATCGTGAGCCTCTCCATGATATCACAAAACATATCGTATCGTGAGGTTCATATCGTGATAATATCGTGTCGTGAGATTTGCATATTGTTAAATCTCTACTAAATAATCTACACTTGAAGTATACTACTTTTTAGAAAGGATAACTGCTTGTTAGTTTCAATCATGTGATATTTTCTTGTTATGGATGTCATATTTACTATTCATAACATAATATTTAGTCAGTTCTCAATTCAATCAGTTTTCAATTGCTATGGCAACATTCTCATTTCTCAGACTAGACACATGAATAGCCTATTTAGCTAAATTGTAAAAACTGTGTTCCCTTTTATGGGACCCGATCAATACACTGGCCTCCATGTGACGTACTCTGTAGCCTCGTATTTGAAATACTTTCCCTCCAAAGCAGATCCCTGACCACATGTTCAGCCATTTCCCTTTTTCAGTCGAGTAACGCTGTAATAGAGCGATTCTCAAACCATACGACCAGGACCAGGTTTAAATCAGGTCTAAAATAAGTGCGCAGAAAGACATTTTACAAAAAAACTGAAACTTTTATTTCATAACTGAAAACAGGAGGGTAAAACCACAGATTAAAACTAGCACTTATTATGTAGCTACAAGCTGTGTGAAATATATAATGTACAATTGTACAAGACGGTCGTAAAACATTATTACAGCTATTTATTCAGACTAATTGGACCCAAACTATCCATGTACAATTTATTTTCCTTTTCGAAATTTGCCAGGTGTCCCATTAGCAGTCTTCAACTTCTTTTTAGCAGGTGCTTTCGTCTCAGGTTCCTAAAGAAAAAAAAATGCATTAAATCTGGTTTAACAACTGCTCAAATTTGGATTTATTTTAACAACTGATTTAACAGCACCGTAGAAGAAATTGTTGACATTGCACTTGTGAAGGTTTTATTATTTATGTAATTACTCAACAGCTTCTTGGTAACTGAACCGCATGGCAAACAGTCTTTCTTTCAATGATGAATCAATACAATAGTCTTGAATGACTTTCAAACATGTTAAATGCAGTTTGGTTAGTCTCTGTAAGTGCATTCCAGTTACAGCGTTGTGTGGGTTAGCAGGAATTAAAGGGTAAGACAAAATCTGACACAATTTCACCTTCCGTTTTGAGGACAGAGATCCAGTGACAGTGAAGAAAGAGTCCAGTCGCCCTTGAGTGCTGCCCTGTCGGCTCTTCATAATCTTCTTAAAGCCATTGCGGATTCTGTCCTCACTGTAAGGAATATTGTTTATATTAGTGGTTCAGTCTTGTGCAAATAGCCTGAAACTAGCAAAAGGACACTGCATAGTCCCTTTCTCTACCATGTTCCAACAGAGGCACATAGCATTACATTTCTTGTTACCTTGGATGCTTTATATTTGATTCATTTGCGGATAATGACTGTTTTGAAATGCAACATAACTCAACAGTGTCTCCTAGTGGCCAAGAAAGGTACAACAGAGGTACAACTGACTCCGAGCGTCACATTTGGACAATTAGAAAAGTCACTCAAAGCCAAAATTTACAATCTTCCAGAGATTAATTAGAGAGTTGTAGTTAGAAGAAAACCAGCATTTGCTCTGTGTCGTTATAAATTTGTCCTTCTGCAGCCGGACACTAAACTATAAGTAGCTATTCAATTTAAAAATAAACAACTAACTTAGCATTTAATTAACCAGTTCCAGTGACTTAATTGACCGTTAACTCAAAAAAAAAAAAAAAAACAAACATAAAAAAGTCTGTAATTAACCTGAATTGCTTCTCGCTGCACATGAACTGAATGAGGCCTTCTTCATCTGGTTCAGTCCACTTGAGATCGACTGTTGAACAATCTACAACTTCAGGCTCCAAAAACAACGCCCTGGCCTCTTTATACAGCCAATCCTCTGGAGCTGGGTGTTTCTGCCAGACAAAGGAAAGACACACATAAATACTACATAAATATTAACACTATTCAAACATACACAGCTCTGTTCAGTGCATGGACTTACGTTGGAATCTATGTTTTCCAGGATCTCTTCGATGCTGCCATGTGTTTTGATGAGGTCAATGGCTCTTTTAGGACCAATCCCTTTAATGGTTCCACAATAGTCACAACCAAGAAGAATACACAGGTCTATAAACTATAGAACAAAAGAAGAGAATTATAGAAAAAAACTTTAACATTGCTAATGAATTATAAAGAATCACAGGAATGTTTCAGACTAAAAGGGGAGGATAAAGGTCAAGATGTTACCTGCTCATTTGTCAGGCCAATGTCCTGAAGCATTTTACTGAAGTGGAATTCCTGGATTGGCAATTTCCTAAAACAAAGTGAATTTGTCAGACTAGGATAGGTAATAGTCAAACTGTAGTCAATTACTCGATTAATCAGTTGACGGGTCTAAGCTGAACACATTTTTATCAGTCGACTAATTATTTTAAGGATTTATATTGACCACATCTGAAAGCAGAATGCATGGAGTGAGTTATGCAGAGATTTGGAAGGGACTATTTAATCTGTCTTTTTACATTTGAAAATGTGGTTTATTACTTTTCTGTTTGCGTGGCAGTTTTTGCACAAGATCCAAATCATATTGGGAGCATTTCCCAGCGCTACGTCTGCTTTTAGTCAATTTAACCAACTAAAGCCCCAAATTATAGTTATTTCACTATTATTAATCTTGGCACTGCATTGTCTTACTTATATTTTACTTTCATTGATCATATTATAATTGCAGTTATATTTTCTCTTTGTTCTTATAATAATAATGTTCATATATTTTTTAGCTACTGTGTCAAAGTAATTTCTGTAAGGTTTGTAAATGTCTAAAAAGAATAATATGTTAAGTGAATGTTTGACTGAAATCAGCAAATGCGAGCTATAACACTTTAATAACAGCACTATATAATGCAAGCTATAATCCCTGTTGGTTTAATTTATTTGTATTTAATTATGCAGGTTGGTCCATTGAAAGTGAGGTTTAAGATCTGACATAAGGACAGTTATTATGTTAAGTCATTACTTTGCTTCACTCGCTGTGAGGTGCCTCAACAGGACGTTTGTGCCGAAGGTGAGTCCATCCATATCTTCCGTCGCAGTGGCAAAAACCTTCCCAGCTTTAACCAGGGCTGCACAGCTGGCCTCTGCTTCACAAGGAGCCTATCCGGCACAGATAGTCAAAACACATTACCAAAATATGTTTTCATTTTAAAATTATAATACAACAGATTCATTTGGTTCCAACCTCAATGTAAGGCACTCCCATCAGGGTCAGCAGCTGCTTGCACTCATCATTGTGTTGCTTGGTGACTTTTACTAAACGTTTAGAGAATTTGTCAATGTTTTCTTGTTCTCCAGCCTCCTGCGCTTGTGCAAGCAACTTCTCAGCCTCAGCCCTCCTCTCGCCTCTCTTTGACAGCTGAGAAAAAACAAAATATGCATTAACTAAAAGGGTAAAACAAGACTGACAACTTGAGGCAGAGATAAACACAAGAGAAGCCTTTTTACAGACCTCTTGCGACTTGAGCTGAGGGGGCTTGCCGTCAAAAACATAGACAGGTTTGATCCCATGTTCGAGCATTCGTATGGTGCGGTAAAACATTCCCATGAGATGACTGGAGAGAACGGCAAAGATTTAGTACAAATTCTACTTTATTTTTTGCAGCATAAGTGGGACAAATGTAACCCAAAATTAATTTCACACAGTAGCTAGTCATTGATGCTTGAAAATGTATCCTTAATGAAGTGTGTTATATAATAGAACTGTAATTAATTATTAGGCCTACTTCACCAATAACTATATCAATTTATTACTAAAGTGTTTAATTCTGCAGTTTCTTTTTATTGATGTATTAATTTGATTTTTTATACAATATTTTAGCTTTTAAGAGGAGGGTTTACTGGGAACAATAGCAATATATTGCACGTCCAAACATTGTTTTTTGTGACAGGCCTGTTAATAATGCAAACACATTTTTGCATAAAGTATATGTAGCATGCAAACTCACCTCGTTGTCTCTCCATCCTCGTTTTGTAGCACGTTTCCATCTTGACGCACTGCAATCAAGAACTGGTAAATGCACATAGAAGCATCAATTGCTATTTTCCGACCTGTCGAAAAACAAATAAAGGATTCTATTTAGTCAACACTTTAGTCAGAGTGTAAACAAACATCCGTGGGGGTTGGGATGAGAGAAATATTACCAAAGTAGCTCTTGATGTCCTGTTCTTTGATGGCAGCAGGGGCCTGATCTGCTATGAGTTTAGCTAATCCATGTATTCCCATTTTGTTAGACTACGTTACCTTGACAAATCTGAAACGTAAACAGTCCAATAGCATGCGAGATAACAAGAACCGTTTTATCAATCTTTTCAGTCAATCTTTTGCACAAAGTAAGATCATGCAAAAAACATATGCAAAGAAAACAGACTGCCAGTGTCCACTTAGTAAAGGCTGCAACCAATTTAGCATAGCAAATACTTGACAATAAACGTTAATAGCGTCATATTATACAGCTATCTTTAAGATTTTGTAGTGTAGCCACGCAGAAAAGTTAAAACTAGCTACCTTGGGCTTTAGTTGTATTCTGCTGCAGCCCACACGTTGGCTTTCCTGTGCAAGACTTTCGCGGTAAAAGCAAGAACCAGGCATGAGCAGTGGATTTGCCGAGCAGACTAAAGCTACGCTGATTGGCTGACAAGATTTGGGACGCTAACTGTGATTGGCTGGAGACTGCCTTGACTAGGAAAAACTTGCAAAAAATGTATGTAATACCAACATTACATTGATTACAAAGACAAATACATACACAAATACATAAACACATGTGTTTGTATGAGGAAATTTAATAATTGTTCTTGTCAGAAATAAGATGCCAGAGATGCTTTAAGATTAGAGATGACAAGCTTTCTCTCAAGACAAATTTCCCGTGTTATAGATTATTTTTCGAAAAACACATTTAAATGATGGTGAATACAATTGTTTACAACTCAGTACTTTATATTTTTGAGACGTTTATGTATGGTAAAATGTAATAATGGAGAGGGTAAACGTTGGGTTTTGTAGAGACGGTGAGCTGCCAGAGATGCTTTAAAAACGGAGATTGCAAGCCTTCTCTTTAGACAATTTTTTGCAATTTACTACATTATTTGCGTTTTAAACAATTTACAGTGAAAACATATGAAACGTGTTCATTCTATTTGACAATAGAAACCTACAACAAAACAAGTTAACATTAAATAAGAGAAATATTGTACAAATGTGTTTTCAATCGATGATATATTAACGATTAAAACAGTCTTGGTTCTAACCCGGAAACATAACAAAGACATTTGATTGGCTGTGTCTTATAGAAGGAAATCCGGTCATTTTCACAGCAAAAAGGGTAGCTTTTCAGGTAGCTTTTCATTCCTTCCAGATGTTGAAATTTATCTGCAATAATTTAAAACAAGGCATTTGAAGAATTTAAACCCGGATGCGTATGAGAAACGCGTAAGGTTTATGAGCTCTCCATCCTCGTTGGAAATTTCAGTCGAGTATTTTTATTTTTTAAGGTGACGTGGAGCGCTTTGCAAACAGAAAACGCTTTGGATGTCGGGGGCTGCTCGGTTTATCTTGGGTGTAATTGATGGACAGTGTCTTAGTGCTTCGCCGTGAACATGTTTAGCAGTAAAACGGTGCACTGAGAGCTCCACTGTCGGTCCCCGGAGTCAGGAGCAGCGTGCAGCGGGGCCTGGAGCCTGGAGGAGCGGACAGGACAGGCTGGTCGGATCGGGTCTGCTGCAACAACACCAAGCCACAAGTCACCAGACAGGTAGACTGGTATGACAGCATTGTGTCGGAGATGTTGACAAGTGGATCATAAAATATATAAAAGTAAATATGGTTTTAGCAAATAAAAAGCTCTCAGATATACGTGTTTAATGTTAGAGTTTGTTTTAAGACCTTTACAATAGTATTTTCCATTATTGTTCTTTAAAAAGAGATTATGATACACACTTTGCATTGTTCATGAAGGTAAAATCCTGTAGATTTTATTGGACAAACGTTTGCAGAAAGGTTCATATATTTAAATGATATTTGTATCAATAAAGTGTCCATTGGTCTATCTATGACATACCTAACAACAAAATTTTGGTGGTGCTCACATGCTATTTTAAGAATACAAACATGTTCCCTCATTTGTTATAGAAAAGCAAATTCACTGACATTTCTACCCTGAAATTCAAATGTGTTTATTTTTTGTTATAAAGACTTTAAATAATTTGCATTGTTTATGATGTCACTTGAACATCTTTTATGATCTACTTCATTTTGCCTCCAGTCTATCTTTGCCTCCAACATTCTGATGACAAATCATTTTAAACGGTCAATATGATCATTTGTTTGTAAAATAAATACAAATTTAATTGCATTTACATGTGATACATTTTGATTAAATTACATCCTCCTGCTTATAAATGATTCCCTCTGTTGATATTTCTACTACTAAAAGATTGCTATGTATCACAATTATTAATTTTTTACTGTTCATTCTCTGGTTATTTTTTACAGTCTATGGTTTTATTTTGATGAAAAATATTACAGTAATTCTTAAAAAACAAACATCAGTGTAATTTTCCACTTGAGTCTACCTGCCTGCTTATGTTTAATTTGTAATTATAAGATCCTGTTGATTGATACATACTTAAACATATTGCATTCTTCTGTTTTAAGCCAACAAACAATACAATATTTAACTTTCCTTTTAGGCATCATATATTTGTCTTAAGTGAATCTATCAGTAGATTAAGAGTCAGAGGACCGTTTTATTGATTTAGATCCCAATAACTGCACATTATTTCAGCAATTACTTGGAAATGATGCCTGTTTCACCTGAGTTACACTTTGTTTTGTCTCCACCACAGGGATTATGCGGCCTGGAACAGGACCCAGACTTTGTGCGCTCCTCTGGAGGACCCTGGAGCTGCACTGCGTTTTGATCCTGTGCTTTTTCTCAGGCTGGGCAGCGGGCTACAAACAAGGAGACAATGTGACTCTCTATGTCAACAAAGTGGGGCCTTATCATAACCCCCAGGAGACATATCATTACTACACTCTGCCCGTGTGTAGGCCGGAAAAGGTCAGTGTTCTTTTGGCCTCGCTGCACATTAATACAAAAGGTGCTGTATGATGAAAGTGAAAGTCTAATCGGTAAAAGGCTGTTCACTTTAGAGCAATAGTTGGCAAATTTCGCTTTTAGAGTATGTTCAGTTCACGCATTTCCTGGTTTGAGCTTAGTTTTGTCTGGATGCAGAGTTGGTTTAGTCCTGTTATAGTCTGAGTTTAGTCCCCTTTTTATAAGGTGTGTATGCAAGTTTGAACGGTGCCTTAGTTTTAATTTAGTCTATTAAGGCAAGACACTACAGGCAAAACTCATTTTTTTCATATTATTGTTTTTTTTTGGTCAGTTTGTTCTCTTCACATATCGGCTTTCATGTGGAAACAACAAACTTGTCCAATCTGCTCCTAAAGATTTTTTATTATTTCATTTAATCCACTTCGTCCATAGATTCCTCTGGGACATTTTAACTTCAAAGGCCGCTTTCTTAAAATGCATCACCACTTAAAATAGCTTCTACACACATAAAACCGTACAATCTGGGACTCAACAAGATTTTGACGAAACGTACAGATGAATTTGTTGATCTCTAATTCTGAAACAGATTTTTTAAAGTTTAAATTAGAATTAGAAAATTAGAATTTTTAGGAATCCCTTCTGTAATTTTTTTGTAACTAATATCTGCACAAAATGAACACAGAAATTTAAGCCTGGTTCTGTCCATTTTTGAGATTTATATGTCCCAAATATGTGTATTTTTGGCCGTTTTTACACTTCAAATGCCTTATTTCTGCATGAAAACATGACATGATGAAAAACTTGTAATATATTTTTTTCTTACATTGATGTGCGTAAACTACAGGGGAAGTTTCAAGTTGATATGTTTAAATTTAAGATTTTATCCTATTCACCTGTATCACCTTAAATTCAATTGGGTCCCATTCTTTAGTAGTGCATTTATTTTGGGTCTTGTTCTGGTATTGGCCTGGTTTACACATACTTTACTAATTCTCGTTGAATCTGGAAACCATTTTGTGACGTGTACAAAGTTTGAGCACCACACCTCTAGAGTAAACTTATGTACGTAGAACATACAAAGCAATTATTGTCATTGTTGTAGTTGCCGTTATATAAAATGCATTTATTGGAAGTAATTACACTATTTATTTCCAGTTATTAGTAACATTTATTAACATTTGGTGTAGGAAAAATGTTAATATATGCCTTGATGTTCCTTTGCCAGGTGCATCACAAGTCGCTGAGTCTGGGAGAGGTGTTGGATGGAGACCGGATGGCTGAGTCGCTGTATCATATCCAGTTCAGAGAAAACGTGGAGAAAAAAATGCTATGCCAGCTCAGTCTTTCAGAACAGCAGGTACATCATATTCTACTGCACTCTTCTCTGCTTACAATTATGACAAGGCATAATTGGATTTGAAATGGCTAATAATAAGGAATGATAGTTTTATGCCGTCTAAATCAGTAACATATGTTCTTTGTCAATCAATGACCATCTTATCTGATTCAGCACGATTTTATATTTTGACACTTGTCCTGGTTTGATCCTGGTTTAGACCTTGTGTAGACTTGGTTTGGTCCTGGTCTGGTCCAGGTTTAGTTCTGGGTTTAGTCCCAGTTTTGTCCCAATTTTGATTTGGTCTGGGTGCAAGCAATAATGCACCCTCAGAAGCAAAACATTGTTAACAATTTTGGACACACACCTATGACCATCTGTCTGTTGCATTAAGTATAATTTTTACTGTTTGGTCAAAATTTGGTCAAACCATTTTAAATCCTTACACTTGCTCCTTGAACATACTAGCATAAAACACAAGCGAAAGAGTTAATTTCTTCAAGTCACTGGGCATAAAGATTGGCCTATTTGAAATATAATTTAACATTATTATTATTTTTTGTTTCATTATGGATTTAAATTGTTTATTTTAAGGTGGACCAGCTTCGTGAGGCCATTGAAGAGTTGTACTACTTTGAATTTGTTCTCGATGACATTCCAATCTGGGGATTTGTGGGATACTTGGAGGAGAGTGGCTTCTTGCCTCACAGCCACAAAGTAAGTTAAAGTTTGTGTAGTGCAGGAAATGTTGTAAATGTCATATTTGCTCTCTGTGACAGATGTGCTCATGATTATCTTTGTCAAGTTCCTGTTGTGGTAAAACGTTTACAGTCTATTACATCTCAGTAGTCATAATGTGGCTGCACAAAATGTTAAAATATTGGTATAATTAAATCCACAAAAGCACTAAATAAATGTCTTAATCTGACTGATATTTACAGCTTTTTAGATACAACTTAACCTGTTTTAGTCATAATTTTGTTGTTTTGGTCTTGTTTTAGTTTTGACTTAGAAACGTTTGACAAAATTGGGCCCTTAAAACATTTCAGTAATATTGTTATCAAGTAAAGCGTCATAATGTTGTTTATCTTGTTTTTTGTCATTGTGTTCTCTTGAAACATTTGATTTTATTCATGTTTTGTCATACAGGTTGTTTTGTGGACTCATCTTGACTTCAACATCGAGTACAACGGTGACACTATCATCTTCGCCAATGTCTCGGTCAAAGATGTCAAACCTGTCCCGCTGGAGGAAGGCGCTGGTACAGGAGTTGGCGGAGTGGGGCTGGGTGGAGGAGGCCTGACAGTCACCCACACCTACAGCGTACACTGGTTCGAGTCCCCTTTGCCTCATTCACGTCGCGGCGAGCGTTTCAGGGACTACTCCTTCTTTCCCAAAACTCTGGAGATCCACTGGCTGTCCATCATCAACTCACTGGTGCTGGTCGTGCTGCTGCTGGGTTTTGTGATCATTATTCTGATGAGAGTTCTGAAGAATGACTTTGCCAGGTGAGTCGACAAGACGTGACATTTTGTGCGTTGTATTTGATTTAAACTATATATAATTGAAAAACCACTGTGCAACTTTTCTCTCCATAGACATGATATTGATTTACCGAGATCATTCCACAGTATGGCATTCTATCTTGCATCTATTCAATTATAGGTATTTTATTGCTGAAAAATCCCTTAAAAAACATGAATTCTTACTGTGAATTGAGTGAGTGGGGTCGCCTCTTAGTAATGTCCTACTGTGGAACGTTTCAAGTTGGATAGAATAAATAGATTATTAAATTAATTATATAGTTCATAAGAAACTACCGATAGTATAAAATAGAATCGATAGAATAGATAGATTGTTGAATAAACGTTATTGTCTTCAATAGGTGATTTGGCAATATCGTCTTTATGTTAAGTTACATAATGCACCTTTAAAAAAAACAAGAAGAAGTGAATAGTTTGATCAGTTGAACAAAGAGTGGAGTTGGAGTAAGGGAAAAGTTCACAGTATCTAGTCGCCAATTTCCTCAAAGACACAAGTTCTTACAGCTCAAATGTTACAAAAAGTGATACTTTGGAAACTTGGTTACACTACAAAGTAAACAGTGGAAACATTCATAAACCTGCTGTTACATTTTCTTTTAAACTTTTTTTTTAAAGGTTTTGGTTCCATATTTATATCCCGTTCATGGAAGTCTAATTGTAATACGCGCTTATCCATTTTTGCAGATATAATGTTGAAGAGGAGGGCGGCTGTGATGATTTGGATCAGGGAGACAATGGCTGGAAGATCATTCACACTGATGTGTTCAGGTTTCCTCCGTACAAAAGCCTTCTGTGTGCTATACTGGGAGTTGGAGCGCAGTTCCTTACCCTAGCCACTGGTGAGTATTATTTCAAGTGACAATGCAAGACAAAGACGACCTTTCATTTCAGTCTCAGGGGAAATATTATGTCAAAATATGTCAAACAAAAACTTTCAATCATTGCTGCAAAAATATGTAAATAAAATAGCCTGGTTGTAACTTTGTAAACCTCTTTCTTCTCTGCTCCGTTTTTTGAGTTATCTTTTGAGCTAGACCTTGTTTAGAACTATCTTGTAATGGGGTAGTCCGATTTTAGACTAGAATTCTTCTACTTTTGGATGTGGTTTAGATCTGGTAGTAGTCGGAAGGCCAAATATTTTCTTAGATGGAACATAGAAAATGCATTGGTGTGGTAAATTGTTTGATTTATAAATGATTGCTTTTTTTAAAAGTTTGCCTACAAATACATTCTAAATTATGGCATGGAGGCAAAAGTGAGTAGAACATATTATGATTTCAATGGAGAAAGAATATAAAATAAAATATGAAAAATCAAGGTGGTTTTGTCACATGAAAACCACTCAGAATGTGTTATAAATATTTAAAACCATTATCATTTAGTTCAGATGTTAGATATACTGTATTATGGTTTATCAACATCATTTTCCCTTCAGTCGCCTCTAGTTCGGAATTTTGAACTTTCTGACGATATAGCATTTTAAAGAGTCTATAGTATGTCAAACCTTATTCTAATTGTGATGGTTTTATTATTTATTTATTTATTATTACTTTACTTAAACATTGTCTAATTCACTTGTTGATGTAGAACTGTTTGTCATCTACAAGTCCTTTATTTTGCAGTTCATCCAATTCTTTGAAACCCATGCCATGTCAAGACGAAATGCATGTGTTAATTGTTCATGTCTTTAGGAATCATTTTGATGGCCTTGCTGGGGATGTTTAACGTTCATCGTCACGGTGCCATAAACTCTGCAGCCATCGCCTTGTACGCTCTCACCAGTTGTGTTTCGGGATACATCTCCTGCAGCTTCTACACTCAGATCAACGGCCAGCGCTGGGTCTGGAACATCATCCTCACGTCGTCACTCTTCTCTGGTCAGTTCACAAATATTTCACCAGCTAGAGATGCAATTTAGGAGCAAATGCAACTACAAATATATTCTGGTTCTCTGTCTGGCAGAGATTCAGACCAAATCTGTACATGAAAATAAAAATATGAAGCCCAGATGGAAGCGAGCAATATATCAAAATATAAGCAATAATCTAAATTTTGTGTGTATCCTTTTATAATTAAAAAACATCCATTTATTTTGATACATGAAATATATATATATATATAAAAATTCCCTGCTCACCCTCCACGGGTGGTCACATCCATCTCTGAGCTCGGGTCCTCTACCAGAGGCCAGGGAGCTTGAGGGTTCGGCGCAGTATCTTAGCTGTTCCTAGCACTGCGCTCTTCTGGACTGAGATGTCTGATGTTCCTCCAGGGATCTGTTGTAACCACTCCTCCAGTTTGGGGGTCACTGCCCCAAGTGCTCCGATCTGCAGGCACCACCTTGGCCTTCACCTTCCAGGCCTTCTCCAGCCTCTTCTCTGAGCCCTTGGTATTTCTCCAGTTTCTCATGTTCCTTTCTCCTGATGTTGCCATCACATGGTATCGCCACATCAACCACAACGGCCTTCCTCTGCTCTTTATCCACCACCACGATGTCTGGTTGGTTTGCCATTACCATTCTGTCAGTCTGTATCTGGAAGTCCCACAGGATCTTCGGCTCGGTCATTCTCTACCACCTTTGGAGGTGTTTCCCACTTTGACCTTGGGGTTTCCAGTCCGTACTCCGCACAGATGTTTCTGTACACTATACCAGCCACTTGGTTGTGGCGTTCCATGTATGCTTTCCTGCCAGCATCTTACACCCTGCAGTTATGTGTTGGACTGTCTCAGGAGCTTCTTTGCACAGCCTACACCGTGGGTCTTGTCTGGTGTGGTAGATCTGGGCCTCTATCGCTCTGGTGCTCAGGGCCTGTTCCTGTGCAGCCATGATGAGTGCCTCTGTGCTGTCCTTTAGTCCGGCCCGCTCTAGCCACTGGTAGGATTTCTTGATATCAGCCACTTCAGTTATGTTCGGTGGTACATCCCATGTGAGGGCTTGTCCTCCCATGATGGTCCCTCCTCCGGCACCTCACCTTCTGTTCCCCATTGCCTGAGACATTCACTGAGCACATCATCATCTGGGGCCTTATCCTTGATGTACTTGTGGATCTTGGATGTTTCATCCTGGATAGTGGCTCTCACGCTCACTAGTCCACGGCCTCCTTCCCTACGGCTAGTGTACAGTCTCAGGGTGCTGGATTTGGGATGGAACCCTCCATACCTGGTCAGGAGCTTTTTGTCTTAACGTCTGTGGTCTGTATCTCTTCCTTTGGCCATCTTATTATGCCTGCAGGGTATCTGATCACTGGCAGGGCGTAGCTGTTTATCGCCGGGACTTGTTCTTGCCATTGAGCTGGCTTCTTGGGACTTGCCTTACTCGCTGGAGGTATTTGGCAGTTGCTGCTTTCCTCGTTGCCCCTTGAGGTTGCCATTTGCCTGTGGTATTCCAAGGTATTTGTACCCATCCTCAATGTCTGCTATTGTTCCTTCTAGAACAATATATATATATATATATATATATATATATATATATATATATATATATATATATAATATGGGTCTCTCTGCAGTAGTAATTTAAATACTAGGTTACTTATCTATTTATTCTCTTTATTAATATTGTCAAGCACTGTTTTTACTGATATGAAACAGCATTTTGTTCATTTTCCTTATACTTAAACCTCAACTAATACATTTTAAGACATGTTTTAGTACATTTTTGTTGGATTGACATATGTCTGAATATTGTTATTGGGAGAACATATAAAGATTTAAATGAATAATGTTTTTCCTCCCAAATGAATTTATCACAAATTTCAATTACATTTTTCATCTCATTTTATTAAAAACAAATAAAATCACTCTCATTATTTCCCGAACACACATTTAATAGTTGCCATGTAACATATTTTAGTGACAAAGGAAGAAGACTCTCATTAAAACTGGATTAATTGCCCAGGGCACACAGTCTCATAGATTTTACTTTATTGCACTTATGCTACCAACAGGATTTAGGTCCCGTGGTCCACATTCATCATGACTCTTCTCTCTCCACAGCTCCTCTGTTCTTGACGTGGAGTGTGGTTAACTCGGTTCACTGGTGGAGCGGCTCTACACAGGCCCTCCCAGCCACCACGGTGCTGCTGCTGCTCGGGGCCTGGGTGCTGGTGGGCTTTCCCCTCACGGTGATTGGAGGAATCGTGGGGAAGAACCGGGCGGGCAACTTTCAGGCGCCTTGTCGTACTCGCAACATTGCCCGACAGATCCCCACACAGCCCTGGTACAAACACGCTGCTGTGCACATGGCCATCGGAGGATTTCTGCCCTTCAGGTAAAAATTGGTGAAAATAAATGATTGACTGTGCCAATTAGACTTGTTTCAACAAAAGTGAGAATCAAAATTCACATGGGCAAAAAGTAATATATTAAAAACTTAAATTACTTGAATTAAGAATATTTATCTTTAGAACAAGTATTATATTACTACTTATATTATATTAGACATCAAAACAAGATAAAATAATTTTAACTTTTCTAGCTATTACTTTTTGTCATGTAGTTATTAGAGGCCCTAGTGGTTTGTGTTCTGCTCTTTACTTCCTTCCTATTTTCCTGTGTCTTATCAGGCTAAGCCATCATCCAAAGACATTTGTGAAACTATATTGTATATTGGTATATGGTATATGGTATATATGGTATATTGAGAGTCAGTATTTGTCTTTTTGTTTCAGGTAACACTGCAATTATTGGGCCACAAATCAGGTTATTCTCCAGATAGGTCCCTGTAATAACGTCACAAAAACTGGAAACGGAAATAAGCAGAAGATTAATAAATTCAGTTTAGGACTGCAACCAATGATTATTTTTCTATTCGATTAATCTAGCGATTATTCCTTTGATTCATCAATTACTTATTTAGCTTTATCTGGGTCAAAGTTGGTTGATCTAAAGCAGCGGTACTCACCTTTTTTGTCTCGAGTACCACCTAAACTTTTTTTTACACCCCCAGAGTACCCCTTAAATTATGTTTCGGGCAAATTAATGGGTTTACAAATCGAATATAGTTAATTATTACTATTATATTTGTGTTTTAATTATATGTATGATCCATGATACTGCAAAAGATGATAAATTTACAACTAATGACACTTTTTTATTCAGATAAAAGTACATTTCATCTTTATTTAAAATCTGAAACCATTCCAAGTACCCCCTGATAATTCCTCACGTACCCCTTGGGGTCCCCGTACCCCTGGTTGGGAAACACTGATCTAAAGTAATTCCGCCTGAGGACACCTTTATTAAGTAGACATTCAAACAAAATGGATTTTTGATCAGAAACTATAAATATTTCCTGTGTCATTTTGATGTCATTCTTGCTTTGTCTGAGGCATGAAATATACTTAGCACTTTAGCATGTTTTTGAAGTTTGTGAATAGTTCAGAAAACAATTATTCCATTATTAAATTAGTTGACGATCTCGATATTCGATTAACTTCTTTCAGTCCTAATTCAGCCCAAACCAGATAAATGATAATGGATGACAAAGGGATTGAATGGTCACTTTATTTATCTGTGTGAGTGTTAACATTAGCAATAGGATTTTGTAACTTGGTCCATCTGATTTCCTGTCTCTTTCTTCTAGTGCCATCTCTGTGGAACTGTACTACATCTTCGCCACAGTCTGGGGCAGAGAGCACTACACGCTGTACGGCATCCTGCTGTGTGTTTTTGCCATCCTCATCTCCGTCGGCGCCTGCATTTCCGTGGCGCTCACTTACTTCCTGCTATCTGGCGAGGACTACCGCTGGTGGTGGCGAAGCGTCCTCAACACCGGATCCACTGGCATTTTTATTTTTGTTTACTCCGTTTTTTACTACAGAAACCGGTCGTCCATGAGTGGTCCAGTTCAGAGCACAGAGTTTTTTGGGTACTCACTACTCACAGCAATGGTCTTCTCACTAATGCTCGGCAGCGTCTCATTTTGGGCTTCGTTGGCCTTTATCAGATACATTTATCGTAGCCTGAAAATGGACTAAAATGTGCAATTACATACATGCTGTGTCTTATGTGGACAATCTGCATTCAGCTCTTGTTTGTTCAGTCTGACAGCCAACGCATACACTTAAAAATATTGGAGAAAGGGGCCTTCTGTTGTAAAGGGAAAGCTTGATCTATGAGTCGCTACAAATTTATATTACTAAGCAAATTGTTATTGTATAAAAGGGAACATATGTAATTTAAATTATTGAATAGGACCCATACAATGATCTTCGAATGTAGTTTAGGTTGCTTTCATTTCTGTAAGCGTTGTTTACCCAGTGAGAATAAAATGTACTGCAGTTTTAATGCAGTATCAATGTAGAGACTCTGATAGCAAGAAATCAGGTAATCATTCAGCTATCCCTGTCAAGCTTAATGTGGCCCAACCATGTTTAAGGATGCCTTGTAGATGGAGATGTTGCAAAATGGTTAAGGGAGCAATATTCTCATTGTATTCATGGTCAACTAATAGACCACATTTGTTTTGTTGTAAATAGTCTTTTCAATAAAATGCTTTAATACAAGTTTGCCTAATCAGATTACATTTTATTAGCCCAGCAAAGCTTTCGTAGGCACAAGTGCATGGTTCCTTGACAGATGCAATCCAATATGAAGTTCAAGTCAACAAAACACAAAAAAATAGTGTGATAGTGTTTAACAAAAGTGTAAAGGCCAAAATGTTTACGTGGAACTGAAATGTGTGCACATCAGACATCAACATTCCCAAAAAACAAATGATAAAAGCATATAACTTGACTTCATTTAGCATCACCAAGCGCAAGGAACACACAACATTGATTAAGTACTTGTATAAAAATAAAACTCTTCTTCAACAGAAGTAAGAACATACATATGACAGCATATGTACAGTACACTTGGCTGGACAAAAAAGGCCTGATATTTACAAACTACAGTCAGAAAATTGATGTGTAAACAATTACATAAAAGCATTCATAGCCAAAGCCTTTACTGGGCGAAGCCTTGTGCAATGGCGGTGTTGTACGCTGCCCGGTGGATCTGCTCTCCCTCTTTAAAGCCCGAATCTGGAACAGTGTTGAGACTTGGAGAGTTGAATGCGCTGTAGTCAAAATGTTGCGTGTCTGAAGGCAGAGGCCAGCTCGGGGCCTGGGCTCTATGGTGGAGGGCATTTTGGGCAGCGTTGGAGGACCAGGCAGGGTAACCAGTGGAGCCGCCTACTCCTCCCATCGCAGCCAGGTAAAAGGCCAGATTTGGAGGGGTGGTTTTCTTCAAGGCTGCCTCAAGCGCTGGTCTGGTTTGTCCTTCATACTAAGAGAAAAGAGAATTTAATTAGTTTAATTTAAAAGGCCATTTCGCTTTATTTGTAATGTTATTGGTATTTAAATATGCTCCATCTGCTTGTCACATCTCGCCTTTAAGGCCACAACCAGACTATGGTACGGCCTCCATTATGGATGTGTTGATGTCTGTCAGAGCCACCGATTCTGCTTATAGTAAACAGAACACCCGGGCCTAGACAATAATATTTTATAAAGGGATGGTACTTACAGGCTGCATGTGTGAGGGGAGGTTGGCATAAACCATCCCCTGGCCTGTGTTGTCCTTGATAGTGTACCGCTCTGACGCCCAGGTGTTGTCCTTCTGGTGTCTTCTCAGCTTCATTCTTCGATTCTGAAACCATGTCTTGACCTGCAAGTGTTGCATCAAGAGCCTTAATTTACACGAAAACAACAGCATAATTTCTACAAACTTGAAACAAAGTTTACCTGTTTGTATGTCAATCCTGTAAGTTCAGCCAAGTTTTTCATTTCCGCTGGAGTGAGGTACCTCTGCACATTGAAGCGCTGAGCCAGAGCGTTCATCTGGCTCTCGGAGAACGAGGCTCGGACCTTTCCTTTAGTAGTGCTTTGGTTCTTTGGGTTGATTAAAGGTGCTGAGGAGGTCATGTTATTATTCCCCTCATTGCCGAGAATGCTGTATGTTTGGGGCCCCTCTTTTACGGGAACATGCTCATTAGAGTCAGGGCTTCTGCTGCTGGACTCATCGAGGTCAGACTTTTGAGCCCATGTGGCAGGGTCAGCCTGGGGGAGACAGCCTTCACCACTGCTGCCAGAGCTCCAAGAATCTGCAAGATAGAGATCTTTAATTATTCAAATACAAATCACTGGTAATGCTTACTCTTTTTTTAAGCACCGCTTGGATCAAAGCCAATCAATAAATGTAAAATACATTTTTACACAGGGGTGCCGAAACATTTTTGATTGAGCATCACATACAACATAAATGAAGCAGAGGGCCACATGTGTTGGTTGGATGCATTTTATCCTTGTTACCTCATGTCAGTGCTTTTAACATAGGTTTAACTGTGTCATTGCACATTGCTTGACTTTAAAACCATTATGTAAACTCCACAGGCTCGGTTTTTACTCTTTTATAGGTTACATCAAATTAATAGAAATCGCTGAATAAGGAATGCTTTAAAAATCAATGTTTGAGCAAATGGCAGATATAAGAGAAGATGAGGAATAGAAGATAAAGCGCAAAGTTGGTGTGTGAAATTTTGCTTTGTTAACGCGAGATTTCGCCATTTTCTAGAATGAAAACAATCGGCGTGACTTTTCTTTTGCGCGGGACATTAAACATTTAAATAAAACAATATGGATCTTAATCGGACAGCACTGGCGACTTTGGAGGAGAATTTAAAGACTTATGAACGCAACGATGTAAGTAACGTTCTAAAGTAAAGTTTAGTTTTGTCTTTTAACCAAAACCGTACTTGGAGCGTGTTGGATCTGTAAATAAGTATTAGCGCACATCGTGTTCGTGATTTTACCTGGAGATGTTTGCGGTTCCGAGTCGCTGGCGGAGTCGCTTCCAGTCCGGATGCCCTCGTGTCCGTGGGGTTGTCCCGTTAACTGAAGGCTGCTTGCGTCAGTTTCACCGGCGTAGACCATCCCGGTGCCGTGGTACTGGCCGCTGTAGACGTGAGACTCCGGGCTTTCCGGAGGAGTCTCGGGGTTCCGGGGCGCGGCAGCAGCGGGGGCGTAGTAGCCCTGGGATGAGGTGTAGTTATGACCCACATCTGTGAACCCGGGATCGGACCACGAGGACAGATTAACGTTATTTTGCCCCGATCCATTCTGGTACATGAAGCTGTACGCGTAAGCGTGGTAAGAAGCGTTGTAGTTGTAGTTGATTTGCGCCTTCCAGTCCGCCATGCTGCAGGCCTTTGCGTAGATGGTAAAACCTAAAAAAAACACAAAAAATTCAGCCCTTCCAGCGTTACACGGGTATTAAAATGACTCGGACCCAAGCAAATTAAGCCCAAAGAGCTTTGTTCAAATTTAACGCCGCAGCTTTCCATAGGCGGTTTATAAGAGGTGCGTGGGTGTGGTTATTTGCACCGACCAATGTCCTCCCCGCCTCCTGCACCTGAAGCAAACGCCCACCCCATTCACACCAAGCGCCCGCCCCATTAGACAGGGCTTTTGTTTTTGAAAACAGTGGCATTTCTTCCAAAACATTTGCTTATCAATGAAAATAAGTGAGAACATTGGAAGTAAGCCGACACAAAATGATCACTAACAAACACAAACTAAAATAATATAATCAATTATAAAATAAGAAAATGAAAATTTTGCATTTAGTGTTTCATCATTTATTGTGTATATTAAGGCACTTAAAAGTTTAATGCTGTAATCCAAAGGGTGTCTTGTGGTGTGACATGAAAACTTACATATTTAATAAGACGGTTGGAAAGAGCAGAAAGAAGGAACTTGCTTCGGGAGTAAGGTGCAACATATAACAATGACTAAAATAGTAGGAAAATAGATAAAAGAAGACATGCATACATTTATAACTAATGAGTTAACTAATGAAATGGGTAGACTAGAATAGATTATCTATCTTTTATGCACCAGGAATAGGTTTTGGGTTCAGGGTTTAAGTCACAGCTCAAAATAAATAATTATTATTTTCTTTTCTTATTTTTGTAAAATACCACTTTTCTGTACAATGGGAATATTATTGTATTTTTGTATTTTGCTACAAATGCATGTCACATTGCAGGACAGGACACCCTCACACACCAAATACCCATTTATAGAAAACAGAAGCCAAACTGTTTTGAATTATTCTATAAGTGATACAAAAATACCTTAGATACAGTACTCTTTACTGTCTGCATAAACTTCTAGATCTGTTCAGAATCAAAAAAAGTTTTATTGCCAGTGTCAGTGAACAGAATTCACAAACTCTGAATGGGCTTCGGCGATGTGATCCAACATTTAAAAAAAAGAATAATAACTGTGAAATATAAACTATGATAACAATTAAATTAAACTATGATTAAAATGCATTCAAAAAGTAAAAAGCAACATACATTACATAACATGTTCCACATAGTTCCACATAGTATAACCTCAGGCTACAAGAGTTAATTTGAAGGCAGGACATGTTGTTGCAGACTGTGATCATGCTTTGTAGTAGTTCTATTCACAAACATGAATCACATTAGGCCTGTGAGATGTTGTTTGTGACCCTCCTCCTTATGTGCGTTGGGGTGGTAATGAGTCTGTCAAGCAGTGAAATGCCGAGCCTAATGGGAGCATTTGAATCTCTACTGATCACAGACTGGACAGGGCGGGTTTGTCCCAGCACTTGGCATTTCCATATGAACTGGAACATTCCTGCCCAGGTTTCTGACACAAACAACAGCACAACCTTACTAGTATCCTACTTGCAAGAATCTCACCTGACTGTACTTTATTGTATTTTATTGTATTGTATACGTATTGTATTGTATTTGCAATCCATGACTAAGAATTATACATATAGTTGTTCATCCTGGTCATTAGTGGTCAAATCTGTCATAAACTGACATTGTTACTTTTAATTGAGTTTAATTCTATGCATAATTGTAATTAGCTCAATTTAAAATCATAGGAGTTACTGAATTACAATTATTGCCTGTGAGTATAATTCCATGTCTGTTTTATGGTTGTATTTGCCCCTGACAAATACACATACTGGACCAGCATGGCATTTCCTGCTCTGCCCAATGGGGAATTTAAAGGTGTACTTTGTAACTTTTCTGGTGGGGGTCCGCTACTTAACAATCTCTAGGCGTATTGTTGAATGTATGCACAATCATATACTATAGTACTTAAATTGCTCAAAAAGCATACATTCTTACTGTTTGCGAGTTGCCTCTCCACATATCTGATCTGTAGCGTGGCCTAATGGCGTCATCTGCTTGTCTAAATGAAGACTTTAAATGCTGTGCTGTGTGGGATTTTCAAATGTATGGAAAATCATATACTAATCAATCTAAAACTTGTATGGAAACTAAATACTCATTTGAGCAAGTATCGAAACAAAAAGAAATTTCATAAACGGGCAAAACTGGACTTTTCCTGAACATTTTTAAAAATGATCAGACCCACGTGGTAACATAGTGCTATTATTTTGTTTTGAAAATTACAGACAATCATGTTTTTAAAAAAGTGTTTTTATTATCATTGTGATACCGAAATTAGTTTTGAGTATTGAGGCTATTAGTATCGTGACAACACTAATACATGGCACTATTGCAAATAGTAAGTTAAAATTCCATATTAACTGTGATAATGTCATTTCAATGCTGCATGATCACTTTATCATTTAGGCCTTTTGATTAATCCTCATGCAAAATTTTGCATATGCTGTGTAAAATTACTAAATTTTTTATTTAGCAGGCTTATAATGTCTTCTGAATAATTTATAATATAATTTATAAGGTGACTTTGATTCACCAGTCACCTTGTTGGCCTTTATATGGTTGATGATTGAAAAGTTTAGTCCTATAGGCCTGGTTTAGATCAGCCAGCCAAATATTTACCCTAAAAAATGCAGAAATATGCCCTTATTATCTTATTGGGAATATTACATTTCTTTTTCAGTTTCTGGTTTAATCAGCTCTTTTTGTAGCATTTATTTGGTTACACGTTATAATAACTACACTTTTATTCCTTAATTCCTCAAATAATAATGAAGAAATTGTTTATTACGAATGAGTCAGGCTGAGTAACTACTTAAAGCTTGGATAACCTACGTTTTTCTCATAATAAGTACATTTTGTTTTCCTCCTTAAGCAAAACTTTGTGAAAAAATCCGACCTCATCTAATTAACATTTCTTTAAAATATTTTTTTAAGTTGTAAGAAAGAGCCACACGATATGACGCTTTGTGATATGATATTTATTCTCAATATTCACATTTTGCTTCCAAACAACATTCACAGTATTAATGATATGTCAATAATCTGCCTGAGTGTCCATGGGTTTAGAATGATTAACATTAGCAAGCTAAAATAGAATATGATATCATTTTAACTGTATCAAAATGTACTAATATTGCATATAACAGAAAGCGGAATACGCCCTCCTGTCCAGCTGGAGGCGCTGTGTGTTTTTGTGCTCCTCGGTGAGACGTGATGCGTGTCCCTTTAACTGGTCTCACGTGGACCTCTGGCCGGTTCTGTCCGCGTGCTGTAACGGGCCACGCCGAACCGAACCCTCTAAACTCTTCAAAAGTAAACACAAATCAAACGGACACAGGCGGGCGTTGGTCCATAAAGATCACAAAGAACTGACGTCGCTGTTGTTGCTTTGCTGATTGATAGTTTTGGGCTCAATTTACAACAAACAACTGTCAAACTGCTGCTTTTTGGAGACGGTTAGAGAAAGAGAAGCACCCTAGCCCTGACGAAAATGATAGAAGAACTGGAAAAGCTGCTCTCTCAGCTGACAGAGCCTGATAATGCGGTTATTCAGCAGGTAATGTTAATTAATTCGTTACAGTTACTCGATTCTACTTAGCAAGATGTGAGAACTTAGCTTGGTCAGTAAAAGTTGGGTTTAGCGTCCTGCCATGGACATTTTGACGGTTTTTCTCATTCACAAGATAATTTTTCGTTTTAAATATCCAATAGCTATGGCAACGGTCCTAATTTATCTTCAATTTGGAACTGTCAGCAGTTTATGAAGCTAACACAGCCCAGTAACGTTTAACAAGTGCAGTACTTGAAGTCTGTCAGTGTTGTTACGACCTCAATCTTTGGTCAAAATGTTTATCATGTATTGTCCCCAAGGCAGCTGACATTAACCTTTATTATGTGTGTCTACATCAACGTTGTAGGCCACAATCCAGCTCAAACAGGCGTTCAAAGACCCTGCCATCATCCCTGCCCTGTGTGCGGTCATCAGTGGATCCCAGAGTCCCCAGGTATTGTATGATTAGGCAGACAGTCAATGAATAATCCTTGTGAGATGGAAATATTGACATGTTTTGTCACCTGTAGATTCGTCAGACTGCTACAGTGATGCTGAGATTGAGGGTGAAAAAACATTGGAAGAAAATAAGTCCCAATGATAGAGAGAGGTGAGACGTCATATTGTTTGATTTTGAGAATTTACAATAGTTTCTTACTCTTTCTTGTTTATTTTTCCTGCACAGCCTGAAGGCAGTAGTTTTGCAAGCATTTATGCAAGAAACGGAGTGAGTTTCTAAGGGTACTTTTATCAGAATGTTATTACAATGCAGACTCACTCATCATATTTAAATGTGCATTTCAGACACACTGTGCAGCACTCTCTCTCCCAGCTCTGCGCTGTGATGGTAAAACATGAGACCCCTGACCGCTGGCCCGCTCTGCTGCAGCTCTTGAATCAGGCTACTAAGAGTGGAAATCCTCATGACAGACAGGTACTGTGCCAATGCAACAGTGCCTGTTATCTTATTTTTGCAATATAAATAATAGGGCTGGGAAGATACGCCTTTGTCATGATACACAGAGCCAGATAGAATATATGTTGTTATTTAAATAAATTGCCATACAAACTTACTTTCTTCTCCCTTTTTAATCAATCTGCAAACATATGTACATGTAACATCTATCTATCTATATATCTGGGCTGTGTCCCACCAAAGTGGGGTAGCCTAGACAGAGCACACACCCTCGCCCCCCCCCCCCTCCCCCTCCCCAAACCCTACTTCCGTGACCCCCCTCCCCCGTCTGCACCAGCGCCCCCTCCCCATCACCATCACAACTCTAGCTCAGCCCTGTCCGTTTCTAGGAAACAGTTACAGGGGAGAGGATTCCCAGTCCTCTCACCCCGTCCCTTTTAGTCGCCTTTTACGACACGCATGGTGGTAGTATTCTCTAGTCTGGCTGCTGTGAGCATCCAGACTGCCCCCCCTAACCACTGGGGTAACATAAAATCACATAAAAATTAATTTGACAAATATTTGATTATACGCTTTATTGGTGTACAAGATGTCAAAGTATGAGTATCATATTGCATTTTTAAGATACAATATGTTGTGAAATGATATACTGTCTCAGCCCCAATAAAAAACAGTAAGTGAAGAATCTTGACTAAAATATAAGTTTTAGGCCTCAAGCATAACTTGGAGTGTTGTATTTTCAGGTGGGTCTTCTGTTGCTGGCTAAAGTTGTGGAGTCAAACCCTGAGCCGTTCAAGCCTCACTACTGTCAGCTGCTGCAGCTGCTGTCCACTGTGCTGCAGGACCTCAACAACCCCACAGCTCTGTTCTACTGCATCTCCACCATCACTGCTCTGACTCCATACATCGGCTCAGAGGAGATGGTGAGGCTTCACACTGTTAAAGTTAAACCCTATTAATGACACTTTTTTAAAGACTAGAACATAAACTGTATTCTTCTCCCCAGAACCAAATGCGCTCCATGATTCCTAGTCTGATCACAGCCTTGAAACAACTCATCAAGTCAAATCAGGTATACAATGGCCATGTTTGCTACATTTATCAATTTTCTATTTTACATTGAAATAGATAATATGCTGAATGTGTTAGGACCAAGCCAGTGAGGCCATGGAGGTGTTCAATGAGCTAATGGAGAGCGAGGTTTCCATAATTGTGCCACACGTCTCTGCTATTGTCAGCTTCTGTCTGGAGGTACTTTGTACTCCCTGTTACTTGGACAAACATTCGGTGTCTGTGCTGACCATGATACTAATCTGACCTTTTGACCAGGTGGGCACTGACACCACTCTGAACTCCTCCCTGCGCGTCAAGGCTCTCTCCTGTCTCACCTTCCTCATAAAGTTAAAGAGCAAAGTAAGTTGCGCAGTACTACTACACTGATTTTGACATCAGAGGACTGTTCCACAAGTGGCCAACCCCAAAGACCAGTTTTATGTCGATAAAAAAAATGGCCTTATTTGGTTGTAATTTTGTAGACTAATCCCTCTTGTAATTTTTCTGAATGAGCAATAGTTTTAAGAATCACAGGCAAACTTATTCATAAATGCCTGATTATGGAGTTAGCCTCTTGAATTTCTCCTTGATCAAGTCATTATTTCTGTTTTATCGATAACATGCAGAGGTCACCCACCAAAGATGACAACCAAGATCATTTTTTTTTAGGTTGTGATTAAGCAGAAACTGCTGAATCCCATTCTGCAGTCCATTTTCCCTGTGCTCACTGCAGTGCCCCCTCCTGGTGAAGAGGACCCTGAGGATGAAGAGGATGAGAATTGTGATGGTGAAGATGATGACAGCCCCAAACATGTTGCTGCTCAGGTAATGAGTTAATCTGCGTTCAGTGACCAAACCAGCGCAAGAACGCCGGAAAAACTGGCCAAAACCTGCAGAACGTACAGCTGTATGTGCCATTGTATTTGTGAAAGTAGAGTTTCCCTGATAACATGGACCCCCCTGTTCTCTCTCACGCACAAATGGAAGCTCAAACAGAGAGCTGGTGGCTTGGGATATGAAGAGTGTTGCATTTGAATTACTCTCTGCATCAAATGCAGAGGACATTTTTCCCCTACAGGAACAATAAGTGTACCTTAACCTTAAATTAACACATTTTACAAGGGAAATGGCTTTGGCCCAATATTTTTCACCCACGGCTCATAAAAAGCTGTCGAATTCTGCAAGAAAAACGTAGATCTGGCAATATTGGGGCTAATTGCTATTGTCACTTTTAGTAAGATTATTTTATGAACATAGTAATGCCTTAGTTTTATTTATTTTGTTTACAGATTATTGACACTATGGCACTTCACATGCCCCCAGAGAAACTTTTCCAGCAGCTGGTAAGTTCGCAGTAAAATCGTTTTTTGTTATGAATGGTTCAAATTATTCATCAGCATTGCTAATGCTCCAATATGTGTTGGTTTATACATTAGATGCCCCTCACTAAGGCAGCTCTGGCAAGTGAAAACCCCTATCAGAAGAAGGGAGGCCTCATGTGCTTAGCCGTGTTGGCAGAGGGTTGTGCAGACTATATACGCACCAAGTAAATCCATCTTAAAGTCCACTTATTTGCATCTGTCTTTTGACCTAATGTGTGAGAATGAATCTTGACATCCTCTCTGTGGCTTGTTACCAGGATGTTGTCGTCAGTGCTTCAGACTGTTTGCCAAAGTCTTTCTGATAGTAACCAGGTGGTGCGCAGCGCTGGCCTCTTTGCTCTTGGACAGTTCTCGGAACATTTGCAGGTAATAAAACAATAACATTGCTTGTTTTTTTTAAATTGTAGATCTTCATCTTTATTTTCTCACTAATAAAGAATACAATTATTCCCTGTTTATACAAACAGCCGGATATCAGTAAATATTGTAATGAGCTGATGCCTTTGCTGCTTGGATACCTGTCGTGTTTGAACCAGGCTAAGGTTGTTCATGTCACAAAAGCCTTTTATGCCCTGGAAAACTTCATGGAAAATCTTGGTAAGCTAAAGAAAGACTAAAGTTAAACATGCCATTTTTAGGATCGCTTTACTGTTTTGTATGTTTTTTGTTTACCCTTTCAGGGGCTGATATTGAGCCTTACCTTCCCACTGTGATGGAAACCATGTTGTCAACCCTCAACAATGCAGAAAGCCTCAGGATCAAGGAGCTTGCTGTGTCTGCCATTGGAGCCATAGGTGAAATAATTAAAATGCCATGGCACGTTCATAATACAGCTGCTCAGTGTACAATAATTAAACCCCTGTTTGAATTTTCCTTTACAGCCAATGCTGCTAAGGAGCTCCTTGTTCCCTACTTTTCTCCAGTCATTGAAAGTCTGAAGGGTTTTCTCACAGCCACCTCAGAGGAGACGAGGTCTCTGCAGACTCAGTCTTTGGGTAAGAAAAGTACACTCAGTGTATTTGAACAGTTTTAGTACTGTATATGAAATATGTATATGCCAAAGCCTTTTCCTTGCAACAGATCTGCTGCATCTATGAATTTATGTTTGCCTTTTCCCTGCTGTAGACACTCTGTCTGTCTTGGCCCGCACCGTTGGTAAAGATGTCTTCAGTCCTCTCGCTGCAGAATGTGTTCGCCTGGGCCTAAACCTCACGGACAACATTGACGATCCTGATCTCAGGCGCTGCACGTATGGCATTTTACTGACTCGCCCTATTTGTTTGATTAAAGATGCATTTTCATTTTGTGATTTATGCATGACACACACTACACACAGGCTAATTTCCCAATTTAGGCCCTGATTTGTTTTCCCTGACTTTGGATCCTCATGAGCATTTTGAGCTGCTGCTCTCCTCAATTGTGGTGTATTAGTTCGACTCTGAGCTGCTTGTGTTGTCGTAACACTAAAACCTTAACCGCTACAGGAACAGCCAACACAAGAGCATCAGGGCAGGCTGACATAGCTGTGAAGGATACACACGAAATAGAAGAAAAATAAACCTTTTTTACGCACCTCTAACTGGTTAAGCTATGAACGTTTTTTCTCCCATCAGTATTTTTCTCTGCAAATCAATGACAGCTGTTCCACAACACAACACTAATAATAGTTTGAAGTGTTCCTCCAAAAAAAACCCCCAAAAACACAGGAGTAGATTCTGTATGAACTGGGCAAATTATAAGATTTAAAATCTTGTATGATTCCCCTCATATCTACAGCTTTTGTTTTTGACTTTAAAATCTTGTATCGTGTGGCTGACTGTCATAATTGTACATCAATAACCAGTTTATTGCTTGGTTTTACAGATACAGTTTATACTCTGCTGTGTCTACGATCAGTCCTGAGAGCCTGACGCCCCATCTCACTGCCATCACAACTGTCATGGTGCTTGCTCTCAAGTCAAGCGAAGGAATTACGGTATGAAGCCAAAACACCCCTTTCCCAAGTCTGTGCATGGAAGACAACTAAAATTGCTTTTGCATGAATTTTTCCAAGGCACATGTTGACGAAGACAAAACATTTGTACTTCTCGATGAAGAAGATGACGACAACGATGAGGAAGAGGAGCTAGACGAGAAAGATGCTAATGACTTCCTGGAAGATGACACTGAGCCTGAAATCCAAGAAGTGTCACGGTACATTCACGCACTAACATAATCTAAACATTGCCCAAAAACAGAAGGAGGCTAATGCTTTGTCCGATCTTTCAGATTCACAGTTGAAAACGCCTACATTGATGAGAAGGAAGATGCCTGTGACTCACTCGGAGAAATTGCCTTCAACACTGGGTACAGAAACCCAAAGTTTTTCTCTTGTTTTGTTTTTTACAAAAGTATTTGTCATATGATACTTTCCTCTCACTTGTCATCTTGGGTAACTTTTTGCAGTGCTGCGTTCCAGCCGTTCCTGGAGTCCTGTTTTCAGCAGGTGTATGAGATGATAGATGTAAGTCCCTCTGTGGCTCGAAGGCTCTGTGCTTAATGTGGTGGAAATGCACTTTGTGTTTACTGTAGAGGATTCAAGATTATTTTTGTATCTGGCTGTTCATAAATCAACTCTAAAATGACTGTAACATTAATGATTCAGATCTAAACGTTTGACCTGCTGCCCGGTTTATTATGTTTCTTTCTTCTAGCATGCCCATGAGGATGTGCGCAGGGCAGCGATGGGAGCCATGGGCCAGTTTTGCAAAGCTCAGCATAAAGTGTGGAAGGAAAATCCCACTGACGTCAACTACCAGGGTGGGCTTTTCAAACCTGTTACTGTCAATATGACGTTACAGAAAGAAATCAGTGTCTGTTGAAACAGTGCTTTAAACTGTTTTTTTATTCTTTACTACAGCTCTACAGAAGTTGTTGGATTTAGTAATGCCCTGCCTCCTCAAGGCAGTAAAGACTGACGAGGAGCGACAAGTAGTTATGGGAGTCCTCGACACAATTAACCAAGTTGTGAAATCCTGTAACGAGGAGGTATTCAGAAACCCTGCACGACTCAAAGAAATTTGCAACACAATTGGAGATGTGCTAAAGAAAAAGGCAAGTTCTATGAGATACAGGCAAAATCAAATGAATGCCAATGACGTGTCATTTAAAAAATGTCTCCTTATGTCTGTGTAGACGACTTGTCAGGATGGTGGTTGTGATGATGCGGATGATGAAGAGCAACAGGTTTGTGATATTGACTTAAAAAATTATATTGATGAGTAAAAACAGTTACTCATAAGCTTGTTTTCAGGCGGAGTATGATGCCATGCTGCAGGAGTACGCTGGAGAAGGGATCCCCCTGGTGGCAGCTGCTGTCCCTGCAGACGCTTTTGCTCCTTTCCTCAATGAGTTGCTGCCTCTGATTATGAGCAAAGCTGTAATTTGGTCAAAATTACCTTAAACTAATCAAAAATACTAACAAAACAGATAACACTGCATAATACTAAAATTATAATAAGAACCAAGCTCTTAAATATGGTTTTCATGACTTGTTTTGGCAGAAATCCTCTTGTACAGTGGCGGAGCGGTCCTTCTCAGTGGGCACTATCGGAGAGTTACTGGCGGCTCTGGTAAAGGCTCAGGGCGGCCGGGGGCTGGCAGGCCGACTGTCCAACAGACTGCTCCCTGTTCTGGTTGCTGGGGCTAAGGACTCTGATGATGAAGTGCGCAACAACAGCGTCTATGCTTTGGGTTGTTTGGCTGAGGCCGCTGGACCTATTGTAGCATCGTATCCTTCCACTGCATTGACTCATTATACAATTTATGTAGCAAGAATACAAAAACTGATCCTTAGCACGTGATCAGGGACTACCCCATGATGCTCTCTGTGTTTTCTAAATTGCTGGCCAATGAGACTGACCTCAGAGTGAAGGACAACTTGTGTGGCGCCCTCTGCAGGATGATCATGGGTAATGCAGACGCTGTCCCACTGGAGCAGGTGATTGTTTTGACTTTAATTTGACATGAGTTGTGCAGTTTTTAAAATCTGCTTATCGTACTGTGATCTGTGTCATAGGTTTTTCCTGCTTTGGTGGCTCGACTCCCGCTCAAAGAAGACATGGAGGAAAATAAGACTGTTTACAACTGCCTGGCAATGCTCTACAGCCAAAAGCCTGCTGTGGTAACATTTGACTTTCTTTAACTCATTAATTACTTATTCAAATAAAACAAGTTGTTCAGCTTTTGTTAAGCAAAGTAAATTATGTTTTTAAGCAATTTATTAAACATTACATGTATAGTATGCGATTTGAGCTCTAAAATGACTAAATGCATCCTTTTTTTCACCAGATTGTCCAGCAGATAAAGCCCATAGTTGCAGCTTCAAGCCATGTCCTGGGCCAAAAAAATGTTGATCAAGGTAAACTTAATACATCTATTGTCTCAGGGCTTTTTGTGACTAATTACTGACTCCTTTAACAGACACCATGATACTTGACTTGTTCTTCAGTGTGTACGTTTGTCTTTCCAACAGAGACCCAGTGCACGGTGGCTCTGCTCCTGAGACAGCTGGCACAGGAGCACTCTGCAGACTTCCACACAGCAGTGACAGCACTTCCTGGAGAACAGCAGGCCAAACTCAGTGCAGCCATCACCTGCTAGCCTCAATAGGCACAGTTTTGGACATAAACGGGACTGAACTTTATCCAGCAAACTAAATATAGCACTTAAAACAATTGTTCTACAGTTATTATTCACTTTTGTATGTAGTTGTTACCTGCATGGGTTGATGTTTTATTATTTTATAAGAGTTTGGATTTACCCCTGCTGCAGTTACAAATGGAGTTTCACATTGACCTTCTTTATTTATAAAAAGCCCACAGTTTGCTTTTGTCCCGTTTGAACTCCATCTGGACAGACTTCCGAAATGACATGAATTGAATCTCTTGATAAATATAATTATTAATTTGTGTAACCCTTTCAGACCATTTCATTTGTAAAGTGTCATTGTATAGCATAGATACACACAAACAAAATGTACAAAACATTTACAGTTTAGAGTCTACTGATATTATAGCACTGCCGGGCCTTGTCATAAGCCTTTTGTTGTCATACTGTTAGGTGATTCATTTTAGCAGTTGGTGACTTGCTGCTCCTCAGATGTCCCGCTGTGCTTTGGTGCCACTGGAGTGTCTGTTTTCCATATTCAGCGCCATAGTCATCTGCACTGGCTCCAGTTCATTCTCTCCTGGCAAAAGCACAAGAAATATAAATAACAAACACCTACTTAGCAATGATGGGAAAAGAAGTTTGTGGTCATATTTGCTTCCTATGAATTACTCAAGCTTTATTTCAGACTTGAAGATCTCCATATAGAACATTTATGAACAGAAGACAAATAAAAGAAGGTTAGTTGTGTAGGAATAATATTTTAAGCTCTTGTACCTGTATAATGTTGTTTCCAAGGCATAATGTCCATTCCTGTTCGGCAAAATGAGCGGTCTGTGTGGGCCTCGGTGCTGTACAAAACCTCCTGGAGCATCTTGTCTCCAGGCTTTTGAGCTTTCACACGAACCTGCAAGTCATGTCAGAAAAACAAGACACTTTTAAGAATATCAACATGAATTTTTGGATGCCAACCTTTTTGGGAATGACAGAATTCCAGACAAAATGCCAATTAGTGAATTTCAACAATATATCAATGTAGTGCTATATTCATTACATTAAGGTAAGACATTTTATTTTACCTCCAAAATGGTTGTCTCTTTCTCCTTCAATTTCCCAGCTTTATTCTTTACTTGTGTCTTGGTAGTGTCAACCCACACCACCCTTTCCTTCACCTCTGATCTGTCAATGCAACAAATCAACATCAGATCCAAAACACATTTCATCTCAAAACATTTTGTAAGCTCACTCTTGTATTCCCAGATCTGCCAGGGTTGTTTCCAGAAAGGGGAAAGGTTGGTGTGCCAAGTCGGGCTGCATTTCAATCGGCAAAGTCACAGCCATCGGGATGTCCCACTCTAGTTCCACTCTCACTATGGGCTCCTTGGCGCTGTCCCGTCCTCTTCGTCTCCGCCCCTCCTCCTCCTTTTGTGAGCGCTTAATCTCGTCGGCCGCCAGCTTGTCAAACTGGAAGGTTACACAAATTAAATTGTTTCATGAATATTATTTTAAAGTTGACTCTTTTCTTGTGACATGTCAGATAATTGACATTGTTTCCAGAAATCTTGTTGAGACTGGTGTCACAAATGATTTTTATTTAAAGAATTATTTATCTTCTTGCATTTTGTAGTGTTTACATTTTATTTACTGCCTACATTTGATCTTGAAGCAACCATTTTTGACCAGAATAGTCACTTTTACACGTTTATAATAATGCACTGAGCAGCAACATCTAATTTTGCATGACAATGTATAATTCAGTTTTTTTTCCATTACTGCAAATAGGGCAGCACTTGAGACAACATGGGTGAATTTTAGCCTATTTTATACTCTATGTATTAATGGGAAATACTGAATTTGGCCTGTAAAACATAAAAGATTAAACCAATTTGTTTTCATTATAACAATGAACTGTAAACTATCTAAATCTTAGGAATTTAATGATTTTATAGCTGTAAATATGATCAGAGTGGAAAAATTACTCAATATTGATACTTTAAATTTAAAAAATGTTAACTGCAATGCAAAGTAAATGCTAAAGTAAAGTAAATGCTAATAGTAAAAATGTAAATAATTCATTTTCCCACCTTAGGTTGTTTTTGCTCTTCTTGACTGATGCCGTTGTTTTGTTTGTTATGCTGAAAGGTGGGCGAGCCGTTTCGTGCGTCGGTGGAAGCAGATGATTCACAGCTCCAAGGACCCAAAGGCCTGTGCAAAGTGTGAGTTGTTGTGTGTGAAATGCGTTTGGACACTGCCCTCTCAGCCTTTATAAGCAGTCGGTGTCTGTGTGCGCTATGTGGCATACAGATGTGAAGTTTATTAGTTTGTCAGAGCTCTGATGGACCAAGTTGTCTTTCTGACCGGGACATCTTGAAGTCACAGTGTCATCATGATGTAAACTGTGCCAAATCTACTTTTATAAATGCCTTTTTAATTATTCAATCAAGCTATTCAATTCTTTTACTTGACATGGGACTAGAGTTTCTGGTCAAGGTCCCAGTGCAAGAAGACCTTGTGTTCAGTTCTGGGTTAAATTCCATGAAAAAGATTCTGCTTCACATGGGAACATTTCTGGTTAAAAAAAAGATCTATTAACATCTGAAAAGTCTACCATGAAGTCTACATTTTATGACACATTGCAGTGAGTTTGTAGTAACCTGATCCAGCAACTCATGAAGATGCCAGAACACAGAATTCCTGATTCCTTTAAATTAAATGTCTTGATTGCGGCACAGTTCAGAAAAGACAGTCCCTTTTGTCTGTCTAAACTATTTCCTTCCTTTGCTTACTTATAATAAAGACAAGAGGTGACCGAGGTTTATTTAAAATAATGAGATGGCGTGTGAAAGCCTGCTTGGTATGTTCTCTCATTCCTTGAATACTTAAGCTGATCAAATTTTTGATGTATGGCAATTCACACTTGAATGTTGCATGTTTTGCTTTGAAAAATATGTGACCGTCTCATGCCATCATCACCAGGCCAAAGTAAAAGGACAGAGACCCAAGCTACAGACGGTTGTTGTGGATTGCAGGCATTGTCAGCTCTACATGCTAGATTCTATCGGCTGCCATTAGAAATAGTTACAGATGTTGAGAGCCATACATTACGTGTGACTAAAGACTGGTGGTTTAGTGTGAATGTAAAGAGAAGTCAAGCATTTACTCAGACATATGCACTTTATTCTATCCATAGGTTGCTATTTAAATCAAAACATTATGTCTTTTCAACGCGAAGGTCATTGAAAACGGGAAACCCACAAATATATAATTGAACATTGATGTAGGATAGATGTTTTTGTATAGGTTGAATTGAAAAAGCTTCCTGTGTTAGAACACTACATCAGTGTTTCCCAACCAGGGGTAAGGAGAAAAGGTAAAAGAAGGTGAAATTTAATATTTAGGTAAAAACAAAATGTCATGTAGTGAATTAAGCATATTTTTGATTTTGGACTTAAATCACATTAAAACAAGGTAATAATAGAAAATGTACCACTATAGTTTTATTTAATATTTATTTATAAATGATTTGCCTAAAACCTGAGGGTTAAGGGGCACTTTGAGCGAGAGACAAAGCTTAGGGGGCTCTCAATACAAAAAAGAAGGAAAACCACCCAATTAAACCACTACATTAGAAAAAATGTGAAATTGTGTAATATTTGAATATGAATGTTGGAGGATTCTGGACATGAATATAATTAAAACAAGAAAATATCATGGTCATAATTGACAGTATAGTACTTAAAAACAGATCTAATTGCTCCTGCAAGACTTGAGTGTGAGACAAAAAAGTTTAGGAGGCTCTTGAGACAAAAACAGAGTGCATGACAGTGAATTTGACATTTCTTAGTTTTGGCTAAGCGCCTGAATGTACCACAGTAGATTAAAGTATACTTCATTCCTCTGTGTTGATGTGAATGAGGATTTCTGGTCAGTGACGGCAGCCCAGCCCCTGACCTCAGCTCAAACCTGTCACAAAGAGGTGTCATGTGCTCTCCCTCTGCTGCCTCTCGGTGCATTTTAACCATTTCAGCAAGTGCACACCACTGTTATTGTGTGGTAATCTCAGCATGAGGTCAGAGGCAACACCACTGAACTGATGTCATCCAGTGTTTCACACAGTGGGCACTGGCTGGAGGTGGTCCAATCCAGTGTTTTGGAACTATTTCACACACAAAAAAAAGCCACGCACACCATCCACGAAACGTTAGCATAGAGTGTTATCAAATGACAATGACTCTCAGGATTTTGCATTAGTGGCTGTCTTTGTTCCTTTTCAGGTTCAGAAGTTTGCCCGGGGCACTCCAAAATGACTATTACATTAAATAACTAATTATCTGGCCAGGACTCCCTTGTAAAAGAGGTTTATAATCTCAATGGGACTTTCCTGGTTAAATAAAGGTTAAATAAATTATCTCAAAACTGGATTTCCCCCCCCCAAGACACACCTGGCACCATGGTCCATTCATTAAAGTTAGTACACCAATTTATTTTATTATAAATCCAGTATAAAACATTGTGCAAAACAAATAAAAGTTGCACTAATAACAGTTAATGTTCAAGTCAAGTTAATCTTAAAAACACTGTCCAAACAAGAATAAAAACCTCAGTAATACTATGGTAAAAATGTTCCAATTATACAAATGTTATGAATATGTTAACAATAAAAACAAACAGTTAAATATGAAAAATTAAGTCAATTGACTTATAAAAACACTTAAAAAAACATTTGATAAAATCCCACACCATTGTACTTCACGATGAGCTGATGTGGATCCTGTGGTACGGCTCGGCCTGTTGTGCCTTCACTCGTCCAGCAGAGAGCAGCTCTGAGCAAACACAGGGACCACCACATCAGCAAAAACAACTATGGAAAAGACATGACTTACAGCAATATTTATGGTAAATGTTGTTAGTTAATAGCATGGCTTTACCAAAGTTCTTTAATCAAAATTAATGTAAGTATTTTAGTATTCTCTTTGGATCTTGACAAATCGAAACAAGATAAAATGACATAAATGTGTTACCCAGAAGTCTGCAGAATGTATGAGCTGCAGTGCTGCGGTTAGCCTTTGGAGGCAGCAGTGAGTCAAAGGTGACTTCTCCAGAGCTCTGCAGATGGGAACAGATCCAACTGCAAAACAAAACATGAGTAAGCAATGAGAGCAGGACATCCATTTAACTCTAATAATAGTCCTACTGCAGCACTTTCAGTGTATCACTGTGGTCAAGACATTTACCAAAGCCCTCAGACTAAAACATAAGATGTGTAGTTAATACTGATTAGAAAAATAATCTGTTAAGAGTTGTGAAATATATTAATTCATTTATTTTCTATTGTTTGTTCCCGTTAGGAATCACGGGTGACTTATGGTCCATTCATATTTTGTGCGATACTTTGACCTCAACCAAGACATTTACAGCTCATTTTTGCACATTCCTGATGCATTGTGAAAATATCATCGCAATATTGTATCAAGATAAAAAAAAAAAAAAGATTGCGATATTCGTTTTTGTCAATTTTGTCCAACCTTAAAGGGCCTATGACAGGTTGGACACTCATTTGACAAAAATGCAGTTAAGATAAATATATTTCAAATTTTATTAAAATACTTTACAAATTTGATTGTGGTTTAGCAATTTTTTTGGTTTTTGGTTTTACTTCCTGGTTGTAAATGATGACATCACACTAGGAAATTACTTAGCAACCATCCTGTAAACCTGGCCAAAACTCATCTGATGTCACAGATTTGTTTATGTTACAAATAAAAATACATTTGAACACCTTTATTTTATTGAATTCATGCATAAAGGGTCAAACAAGCTATTTCTTTTGTGTCAATTATGCATAACACTTGTCTCCCTAGTATGATGTCATCAGTCTGTTTACTTCCTGTAAATTTCAACATATTTTTCAACTTTTCACCACAAATCGCTGCTTGATTGGTGTACAACTAAAATTTATATTTACAACAGGTATTAATGCACTGAATGAAGTCTAAATTAGAAAATCGTGAAAACCCGTCATACGCACTTTAAATCTAATTCAAATCTATGTTGCCTGTTCAATAAATGACTACAACTTCAAAACAACAGTAGTGATGTGTTTTTCTGTGTTCCTCAGTGTTTCTCACCTGAGTGTGCCGCTGCTTGGAGCCTCACTCTGCTCCTCAGGCATTTCGATGTTTTCTTCTGCAATCGGCTCCATCATGGGGTGCACCTCCTCTTGAGGCGACCTACAACAGTGAACAGACACAAAGGATGTTTTTGAGGGAAAGTACAACAAGGGCTAAGCATATGGCGAAAAATGTTATGTAATTTTCTAACAATGCAATATCCATATCACAAGAAATGGTAAAGTTAGGAAATTGTCAATCACATTTTGCGATTAACTGCATTTTTTACAGCCAATGTTTATACAGAATACATAACTGAAACACAACAATCACCTACACAAACTATGAAGAGTGGCCTATGGGCTGCACATCGAATGATGAGTGAAAAAATAAATCGACCACTGGTTAGAGTTTTTACTTGTATAATATGTTCAGAACAGAATATTATGATATGTCCACTTTTATTCCGTGCACTATTATTATTATTAAAAAATAAACAAAACATTTACACTAAGCTCATGTAGTTTGAATTATTGTGATTTCACTTTTGAGGAAAAGTCTTTATTATGGTCTCATTTTAGTTGTAGTTCTTACCTATGTCTGGATTTTAAAAACAAGGATTTATAATATGATGTTGACGTCTATTGTGTCAAAGTACTGTATTAAACTGTGCTCTTCAGTTCTAGTGTTTACTTCATTTAGAGTACATTTTAGTCACGCTTTGCTCCTCCTTTAGTAATTTCTTTCAAAAACTATATTGGCAATGGTGTATTTCTACTGAAGACCTGGTTTAGCCCTAATTTAGACCTGGAATAGTCCTGTTGTAGACCCAATTTCTGATCAACAGATTTGGCGATACGCAGAAAGCTTGGTGTAAAACGTTTGAGAGGCACTGTGTGATATAATGCCCCAATGTTTTATATAACACACAGACACAAACAAACAGATGTTGAATAATATGGCATGTTTTATATTATCATTTAGTCCTAGCTGGTCCTAAATGGTCCTGGGACTCACCATCTGCTGGCAGGGGTGATGGCATCGCTCACAGATCTGTCCTCTTTAGACAAGTCCAGCACCACGCCCAACGCAGCTGTGCAAAACACAGTGAATCGTCAACATAAGCAACATAAATACCACTATATTAGACATACTTTGAGAGACAATACCACGTTTTGTAGCCTAATAATTTTAGAAGATGACTCAGTCTTTGCGCAAAGTCATATTGGACACTGAACTGGTGGTTTTAGATGAGGACAACTGGACAAAGTACGAAGATTATATCAGCAAGTTTGATGATTTTAAGGTTATGTTAACAGTAGCGCTGCAACTTACAATTATTTTTGTGGTCGACTAGTCAGGGATTTTCGATGAATCAAATAATTATTTCCAAATAAATGGTGAAACATGATGACTGAAGGCTTCTAGATATTTAAGATATTTTAGATTATTTAAGAATAAAGTCTATTATTCAGGAAGATCTAAAATGTTTTGCCATTTTGATTCAATAATGCCACCGTCTTTGTGTTGAAACGACTTCTTGCATGTGTTTTAGCCTGTATAGTCCAGAAAAAGATTATTAAAATATTATTTTAATAGTCAACGAGTCACAATAAGAGTGGACGATACTGACAAAAATTAATATCTCAATATACCAACAATATTCAACGATATGTCAATGCAACAGAAATGCAATAAAAATGTTTTAAATGGTATTCGTTGAGGTTTAATTATCAGACAAATGTGAAACTGTAGTAAAATTATTCACAAAAGTGCAGAGATATCACCTTTAACTCTAATTGAAACATATCTTTTTCATTTCTTTAAGTAGCATTTTTTACTATAAACAATACACAACTTGATATTCAAACTTGCCAAAACAACCTTCACATTATTATCTAAATTTTGATATATATTGCCCAACTCTAGCCACAGTTATTCTGATTAATGGTTGCAGCACAGTATATTTTATTGTAGGTCATTTTGTCCTCTGACTTTGACCTTGAAGTAAAATCACTATCACATCACTTCCAATATGAGGACTTTTTGAATATTTTCATCAATTCTATATAGCTTTATCTTACTTTGTTTACGTATTTGTTATGTTTTTGTGGATGTTGAGAGGTTTATAACGAGTCTTACATGATCCGTTCACAGGCTGAAGTCCGGAGTCACTGGACATCTGAAAGAGAGGCACAAAGTTACAAAACCAGCTTCATTTAATTTATCTCACCACTGAACCGAACACAAGGCTCTAATGGAGAAACATTACAGCGGCTACAGTCCATCACTGCAGACACCGAGGCGTGCGGCGTCTTCACTCACCTGAGTCACTGTTCACACAGAACACCAGGTAAGGACTATTAATCACACTCACAGATGTCACAGTAAAACAATCTTACAAATGTTTAAAGGAACAATTTGAACACTGATTCAAAAATCTAAATTAAAATTGTGAATAATTTAATTTAAGTTAATCGTTTATTTTAGTAGTCGACAAGTCAGTGATTAAGCCCTGCGATGAGTTGGCCACTGTCCAGGGTGTACCCCGCCTAAGGCCCAAAGTCACTGGGACAGGCTCCAGTCACCCGCGACCCCTAACGGGAATAAGCGGTAGAAAATGAATGAATGAAAGTCAGTGATTATTTAAGATTTCTAAATACATTTTTAACTAGATAAAGGTAAAAGATATGCTGACTAGAGACAGAGAATATTAACCAATGAAGTGTATTATTGATTAAAATCCAAAAATATCCAGTTGATTTTAAAAAGCAAAGAGAGGGAATCCTTCTTCATTGCCAGTGTTTTTAAATGATTTGGTTTCATTTTATTTTCTTAAAAATCACCTAGGAATTTGTGTGCTTTTCTATTCCCACTTTGTCCCACGTCACCCTTGAAAAAGGGGTCTCGATCTCAATAGATTCTCACCTTGTAAAATAAAGATAAATAAACGTACATTCCTTCATTCATTTTTTGCCAGTTTAAATAATAACCTGCTTTCTTTGTAATTAACCATCTATTCGTCATGTGTTTTAAAGTCTTTATAGTCAAGATAATGATGATTCAAATACTCAAGAATTATTTTAATAGTCACAATTATTTATGTTGCAACTCTAGAATAATTAATATAATAAATATTGGTTTATTGAAATTGGCTTACGGTAATAGTCCTCTTTCTTAATTATTTTTATGTTAAGGGGGTCCATAATCTGGACCATTGTGAATAACTTACATTTGACATTGTAAAATACATTGAACTGAACAGAAGGGGCTAAAAATACTGTATTTTAGCAGCTACAGAGAAAACAATGCTGTCTTCAATCACTTGATTTTCACATAAACCCACAATAAACAATTGAATTACCCAACCTCCTTCATGGTTGAGTGCCTCCTCTTCCTCTCCGTCATCAGTATCTCCCTCTCGTCCTCCTCTTCTTCGTCTGGGACCTCTTCCTCGGGTCCAGTGAAGGACGTGAGCACAGCGCCGGTCCTCCAAAGGGACATGAGGTCTGGGTGGATCAGGTCTGAACAAAAACATGAGTTATTGCTTGGATTTGAGACAATGCTATGGCCAAAACCTCATGATCAATTGATGATACAACCTCCTATTTCACTACAGCTTCACACATTTGATGCTATTGGCACATTCAAGTTTATTACACCAATATTAGTTGAATTTAACTTCTTAAAACAAATACATAACAGTTCAAAATGCTGATTCCTGGTATTTGTGTTATTCTTAGCGGGAAGGAGGTAACTGGAGTCAATAACTTGATAACAGCAGCCTATTAAACAATTAAAATCAACGTAATTGTATTTTGCTGATTGTTTTCTGGACAAGTCAGACTCAAAAACACATGTCAAAAGACGTTTTGCAACAAAGATAGTGACATTATTAAATCAAAATGTCAAAAACGATAAACAATTTCAGATTTTCATCAATAATACACTTTATTGGTAGATATTCTATATCTAGAAGCCTTTAGTCACTGTATTTCAACATTTATTTGGTAAAAAACTATTAAAAAGTCTCAGTGTACAATAAAAATAATTGCTTGACTGGTCGAATACTATAATAAATGTTATTTGCAGCTCTACTGACTGATTTTTTCCTATTTAATAAAATAGGGTTATTTTTGGGTGATAATTTGTGCGGCACATAAATGTACCCACATGTACCTAATGTGGCAGTGTTTTAGGATGTAGTAACACTCACTTCCACAGGGGGCTTTGAAGAGTTGTGTGGGACTGGCGTACTTTGACACAGAAGCCAAGTTCACAAAGACATCGGACTAAAAGCAAGAGAAAAATAAAATCATGAATGTGATTGTCTTGGTTTATCTTAAGTCCCTTTGACCAAACCAATGCCAAACTCATGTCTCAAAGAAAATTAACTAAAACATGTAGGAGTCTAATCAATCTGAGGAACTTTGAAGTGCATTTTTAATCAGGAAACAGCCGGATGATGGGCGCTCTTTGATTACAGAGTGAAAATTCAATAAGTCATTGAACTTAGACAGACTGCAGTGAGTTGTTTAACCTAAGTGACCCCACAACAGCTGTAAACATTGCAGTACAGAGGTTATGCAGAGACATTCTTTTATTTGAAAAATGCTCCTCAACATTACGACTTGAGCAGCAGAATTATAGGCAGCACAACTGATAAAATGTGTTTCTTTGCTTTTCTTTGGGTGCACGGTGGCAGAGTGGCTAGAGCTTCTGTCTCTCAATAAGGAGATCGTGGGTTCGAATCCCAGACCACCCCAACATTGTGGTTTCGAATTCCGAACCACCCTAACATCACACGATCTCTCTGGGTGGAGTCTGCATGTCCTCCCCGTGTTACCGTGGGTTCTCTCCGGGTTCTCCGGCTTCCTCCCACCGTCCAAAGACATGACTGTGTAGGTTAATTGAGAACTCTAAATTGTCCCTAGTGAATGAAAGTGAGAGTGAATGGTTGTCTGTCAATGTCTCTGTCTCTCTGTGTTAGCCCTGTGACGAGTTGGCCACTGTCCAGGGTATACCCCGCCTAAGGCCCAAAGTCACTGGGATAGGCTCCAGTCACCCGCGACCCCTAACGGGAATAAGCGGTAGAAAATGAATGAATGAATGAATGCTTTTCTTTGGCCTAATTTTTGTCCATGGAGTTTTTATTTAGCTCAAATAAACTTTATACAGTAAAATGTCGACTGAAAGTAGTTTCTCGTTGCTGCGACTGTGCAGAGCTTAGCTTGTTGGTTTGCTAATGACAGCTGGAGATTTAGGACATTTCAACTTTCGCACAACAATTAATTTCCTCAATACTTGGACTCAGAAACATCCTATTTAAGCACAGAAAGGTAATGAGTGTTTGTAGACTGCAGTGTTCCTGTTGTTTATCTGGTTTTCTACAACTCTTTACTTGATTTAAAATTTTTAGATGCCAGATACAAACTAAATATTTAGCTGAGTTGTAGACTTTTACAATTATTATGAGACTTTAGTTGTGTTTTGGCCTTTTACAGGAGAAAAAGTCATCACCCACCATTGGTTCATGCCAACATACAGCACGTCACACATTGAGTTGTTGTGTAATTGTCCGCTGAACCACAGCTGACAGTAAAGATCAGGACTGTTCTGATGTTTGAGCAGTTTATGTAGATTTTCTTTGGAGTTCACATTTGTTCTCAATAAGATTGGTTAGTTCCTTGTTCTCTCAGTCATTGTCAGTAACTCATAAATCATTCAGTGTAAAAGAAAATACAAGGATTATTGTCATATTGATCTTTGCTTATTTACCGGATTGAGGGTTTCCGCCAGTGGGTTCTCAATCTGCACCTTCATTTCTTTGTTTGAAATCTGGACTTCAGGATCGGCAAAAACAAGTTGCCGCTTGCGATGTCCGCCCGGTTTACGAACAGGACGAGAGATCACCTGAGGACAGACAAAACAACTGCTGACGGCAAAAATAATAACATGGAACGTAACGTGACATAAAGGAAACATTATAGTCGGAAATTATTAACATACAGTATAAAACGGATTAAGACACGCCTGAATGAGGTTACTCTGTTTCCAAAACGACTTGAGCACTTCATGAGTCACTTTGTGGAATGTAAAGTCGACAAAGCGACAGTAAAGCCCTGAGTCACTCGAAGTTAATCCCAGGCAACAAGTTTAATCATCATCAAGCTTCAATCTCAAGCCAGTGAACAATAGATGGAGACAATATATGAATTCAGTCAGAAATTAGTTAGAAAGATCTCAAAAATGAATAAATAATGAAAACGTTTCTCATATGGATGCACTGAAATAGACATTTTTGGCCAATACCAATGTTAAAATAAAAATTGTTTAAAAAGTCCGATATTGGGACAAAATGTAAATACAGTACACTGGTAATTTCCCACAATATTTTTTTTAATTTTGAATAAATATTGCGATGAAGCAATTCCTTTTTAAAGAATTTAAGATAAAATCCATTTAAAAATGCATAGAACCACTTTGAATGCATAATACCCTTTACTTGGGGGAAAAAGGAAAACGTTTGATTTAACATTTAGCACTTTTATAGACTGGCCTATATATAATATGAATAGTCGTTATTTGTTTAGAATTTTTTTAGTCTGATATACTGATGCTGAGGGCAAAATTGACACAAATGAATACCTAAATTTGTTTGGTAGTATCAGAAATGTGTTTAAAACATGCTTTAAAACATATTAGTTGACAGACAATGACAATTCTGTGAAATTAATCACAAACGTGCAGAAATCTTACCATATACCCTTATTTGAAAGTTTCATTTTTATTTTTAATCAGCTATTTTTTGTAGTATTAATAAAATGAAAAACTAGATCTTCAAAACAACATTTACAATATTATCTAAATATCAATATACTGCCAACTCGTCAGCACCTTCCATTCTGACCTGTACGTCTGTAAACTATATACAGTATTTACTTGTACAGTTACAAACATACTGCTACCCTGTAACAATTGTGCTTATTTTACAATTATCATTATTATTTTTTGTATTATGTCTATGTAATCAATGAAGTCGTGTCTCTCACCTCTTGTTCTGCCGCGGTGCTCGGTGATGTGGGCATGCGCATGGGTTCAGGGGTCATCTCTTTGGACAGAGGGGGCTTTGAAGCCTCCACTATGTGACCCACGTCCTTGTCCTGCAGCAACGCACTGTCCCGGCGTGGCCCCAGCACCGACTCCCTCAACCTGCAAACGTAAACGTGACATTGAATTACAGTTGACCTTTTTTATTAAGTTGATTAATTAAAAGTGTTATGGACTGTTTGAACGATAGCAGTGTTTAGATTCTCACTGGTCCATGGACGACATGAGGTCTCTGCTTCTGTCTCGTCCATGTTCTACCAAATCTGTAATAACATTCAACATTTACTTTTCATCATTTTAAAGGGGACATATTATGCTAAATCAACTTTAATGAATATTTTGACCTTATTATAACAGTATTTCCTCATAATGTGTTGACTAAAAGTTGTATTTTGATTCCAGCATGTTTGAGTAATCTTGTATTGTCCTGCAACTGAGGCTCTAAAGCTCAGAAAATCACCTACCCCCTATCCAAGCCCACGTCCCAGTATTTAGTGGTGATTATTTGAAAAAATCAGACTCCGAGTGACACAAATAGGGATCTAAACTGCTTGTTACGGTGAAATGTCAATTAGCCTGTATTATTAAGCAGTTTTAGAGAATATTGCGATTTACAATGAAGAAAAATGTATTTGTATTATGATCTACTTATGTTATAGTTCATAGTAAGTACTTCGAAAAAAGCATAATATATCTCCTTTAATATAGATTGCAGTGGTTATCAACACAGGTGTAATTAAGAAACCTACTAGTATCTCATATTAAACCATCACTTCTTGCAAAACCAAACACATTATTTATGACATGGATTTTTACTACAACTTTTATGGGAGATTCAGTGGCTGTACATGTCATATAAAAATTCATATAAGCTCATTTTCAAACTTACATCTTACCTCCGTCACCACGTCATACATAAGTCCATCATCAATCATCGCATTGTATTTACTGTAAAGTTAGGTCGTCAAAAAGCTTTTTAACCGACACGTGCAGTTACAATGAAGAAAGGCATTTTACATTTACCGTAAACTCTGAATAACCTGTTTAGTCGCATGTCAAGTGATAAAACATCTTAAAGGTATGTAATGTTCACACAAGTATCAGGAAACGAAGCTCAAATGTATGATAACTGGCAGAAATATACTTAAATATTTTAACTTTACGGTACAAAACACGCACCGTGTCTAAACTGGTCTTGCTCGTCCATCAACAAGTCCAGCTCCTGGTTTGTGGCTTCAGGAAGATCTGCTCCTTCAAACTGCTGTAACAATAAAATAAAAGGTAACATTTTTGTATCAGGATCACATATAAATGGCTAACTTGTAGTAAAAAGCATAGTATACTTAATTACATCTTTGTTTAATGTTTATATAGTACTTATTCATTTTGTATTCTTTTTGACTGTACTTAACTATTTAGCAAATAGCAATTTCTATAAATTGTTTTTTGGTATCTTTTATTGGATATTATCTGAACCATTATCTTGATGTACATTAATAAATTATAGTATATTTGATTTAGCATGTCCCACCGGGAGGCGGTCCCGGGGAAGACCTGGGACACGCTGGAGGGACTATGTGTCTTGGCTGGCCTGGGAATGCCTCGGGATACCCCCAGAGGGGCTGGTGTCTGGGGTGAGGGAATTCTGGGAGTCCCTGCTTACACTGCTGCCCCCGCGACCCGGCCACAGATAAGTATAAGAAAATGGATGGATGATTTAGCTAGTGTGAATGCAGGTACTTCTTATTCAATAAAAATACCCCTTTTATTAGAGCTGCATGATTTGGGGAAAATATCTAATTGTGATTCTGATAAACTAAGAAAAGATTCACGTGTTTCAGAATGTTTTGTCACGTTTTTAGTCACGAGTTTGTCACTTAAAGTTTTTGTTTACTTTTAGTCACGTCTTTTGTCACTTCTAGTCACATTTGTGTCATGTTTATATCACTTTAGGTCATGTTTTTGTCACTTAGTTTTTCCTGCTTTTAGTTACATTTGTCCTGCTTTTAGTCGCGTTTTGTCGCTTGTTTCAGAACATCTTTTAACAAATCTAAACTACAAGGTTAGCAGTTTGTATGCAGAATAAAACAGGATATTTTGTTGGTTGTGGTGGAAATTATTGCACTTCAAAAATTGCAGCCTTTGCTATTTGCGCTCATTAAAATTGCAATTTCTATTAATTGCGTAGCATTATTTTTTTAAATCTATATCCAAATATTGTTACAGTATTCAACATTCATATAGGGCTGCAACTAACGATCATTTTGCAAATTGATTAGTCTATTTATTATTCTTTCTATTGATCGATTAGTTGTTTTGATCACAAAAGTCACATGATGAAAAGATTTTTACTAAATTGGACCAGATGAAGCTGAAACTAAGAAGTTTTAGGATCCTGGATGAGTATATTTTTGAATAAAAGAGTGTTTTCATCAAATACACAGAATTTACACATTTCCTGCGCAATTTTTATGCAATTGTGGCTTCATTTGACTCATAAATCTTCTTACAGCTCATGGCATGTTTTGGAACTTGTGCATAGACCAGTTAACGATTATTAAATTGACAATTAAGTTGACAATTATTTAAATAATCGATTAGTTGCGATTAATCAATTATCATTCAACATACGAAACATAAGAACATAACATAACAACATAAGTAGGATCTATAATTTGTGCAGACCTAATCAAACTCAACCAATAAAGAACAACTTCCTCATAAAGGTGATAAAATAAGGCTGACATTTCTTTTAAAACTAAAGCAAAACCAAAAGTAAGAGCTGTGCCACATTAAAAAATACTTGTCTTTCTTGTATCTCTTGAGTGAGAACAAGTTGATGTGATTGCGTCCGATGTTATCTTTCCCAGACAGGCCTCGCAGCGCTGGAGTAGAGACTTTATCAGACGCTAAGTGACAGAATGAGTGTGCCGCATGCTAAGCTAACCTACTGTATTGACGTACACACGCACCACGACCAAAACAATCCCTCTCTGCGATGTTTAATGAGTCAGGACACAAAGGTGAAGTCGGGACATCTGCTGGTTCATGCTCCGCTCAAAACATATGCTGTGTGGAAGTAATTTAAACTAATTTTGGGGAGGTTTTTTGCTTCAAATGTTGAGACTGGAGGAGATAAACATTTATTTCTAGCTCCTTAAAAAAATAGATTAATAGTTTCATTTTGGGTTACTTGATTTGATTTTGGCTTCAATTCAGTTATATTTTATCTTGTGTAAGAAGAAAAATGCTTCATGGGCAATGTCTGAGATGGCATAATGTAGGATTTATTTTCAAGGAAGTAATAATAGACGGAAATGTAAAGTGTTTTGATTGCTAGGACAAAATAAATGATTGTAAAGAAGCTGCAAGTTAAAATTGACCCACTTGTTTAATAAGATTAATCAGACCAAACCCATACTGGCTGATATCAATATAAATTTGTTAATAAATCTACAACAAGGCACAAAAAAAGTCACTTTTGTAAAAATACAAATTATAAAATGTATTAATCTGTGAAATAATACAATGTGTTGTCAATTTGAATCATGAAGATTATGTAAACATACATCCAACTCTTTAGACCTGGATATCATTGATACCTTGGAATTTCATGTTCACAATGTCCTTAAATCAGAATTGTTCCATGAATAAGTCATTATTTCAGCTCAGCAGATTTAGCTTTAATGACGCTTGGACATGGGCAGCAAATGTCGAAGTAATTCCACAACTGTTACCTAGCAACCATTTTAAAAACAAGGCCCAAAATCCATATAAATTACACAACATTTATGATTTGACAAATTATAATACCTGATGACATCTTTATTTTGTCGACTGATGGTTTAAACTGTCAGAAAAGTGTCAATTGAGTGTCTCTTTTCAACTCTTGTTAACCCTATTATTTTGTCTTGGTTTGCTACTTTCTTCTCTGTGTGTGTAACTGTTAAAGTTTATCATCAAATCAAAAATGAATCACGCGTAAATGAACGGCCAGGTAGCAATACTCATTCTGAGGGATGGTGCTTTGAGAGCCTTTTTCTCGTTTTAATGTCCCCTTTGCACAATTTCGGCAAACAAACAGAGATTTCTCTTGTAAACAGGGGAGTTGTAGTAACACAATTCAGTTCTGATTTACGGCCGGCTGTGGAGGAAGTGAAACGATGACGGATGTGTTTTCTATGAGCGGCTCTGACAGACACTCTACCTCAGCACTGCCCATGACAAACTGCTCCTCTCGCAGCGTGATGGCGGCGGGAGGTGACCTGAATCCTGGATGTACGAGGGAAAGATGAGGAGGCAAACATGAGAGCATCAGTACAATATGTTCTTTAGTTTTACATACAAAGGTGAGTAGAACGCAGTACCATTTACTTGTGCAACTTTTTGAAGAAATTTGACTTTCAGAGTTGTTTTCTGACACTATAAGTCGCAACAAATTGATGACAATACTCTTACTTGAAAAAAGTTAAAGTAATAGTTTTGTTTTTTTCTCCCCACTTCAATGTCTACAAGTGACATAAGCGTTATGTTGGTAATAATATGTCTGTCTAATTATACTCATAAATCCAATTTTAAACACATTTTACGTCCAAAGTGTTATTAAGTACTCAAGTTGTAGTTTCTCCAAATAGATTTTTATATTTATTGAATTATTTGGACCACTGCTTTTACTTTTATTTAAATTATAATATTTAAAGTAATGCTACTCTTACTTCAGTGCAAACTTTGACTACTCAAGGCACCCCCATCTTTTAAGTATCATCTTAAAACAGATATTATTGTACAAAACTACTGTGGTGCCTCTGAGCATGACACTTCACCCAGTGCTTACTGTCACAACATACTACATGGAGCTGATTTTGACCAAGATTAAAAGGTTAAAGATGAAAAAATAGAATAAAACTACACATAATTATAATTAAAAGAAACATAAATGTGTGTACCTTCAGCTTCAGATGTGGCTTGGGAACTCAGCATCAGCGCGAGGTCAGAGCTGAGGTCGTCAATAATCAAACCCGGCTAAAAATATATATATACTGGGTTAGACAGATCTGCATTAAACTATTATCATTCCAAAAACTATTAGTAAAATAAAGCATGATACTTAAGAAACCTCTAAAAATACCATTAGGTTTTGTAGTAGTCTTTGCATATTAATAATGATAAAGATATTCAAAACTTCAGTATGTTTTAAATAATAATAGTCACTTCAGTTATGTCTAGGACAAGCCTGTGAATGTGACAATATAAAGAAAACAAAACTGACCAAACCCAATATTAAAAATTAAACTTGTACTGATCAAAATTTCAATCTCATTTGAATCTTTCCACTTAAAGCCTGCGGTGCATTTGGTTTAGGATTATATTCTTGGACAAGAGGTTTTCTGTTGACCTCCCCGGTATGTTCTCAGTATCTCCCACATTATATTTGCTGCACTTAATGTCTTTGGGCACATTTAAACAGTAAACTCTGTGTTAGTGTTCAGCCAGCAGGCATTTTAACTGCTCCTGTGCAGCTTTTACACAAAATCTCACGGACAGTTGTAAAATGCTTGCAGGAAAAATAAACAGGCAATCCACCACCAAGAAGGGAAAGAAAATGGTAGATACGCCTCAATGTTCTGCACTGCCATTAACATTTTAATAGTGATACAGCAGGCCTAATAAATAACTTATGATATTTAATAAATGTAGTTGAGGTTGGTTTTGGAGTAAAGTTATCACATAAATATACATTTTAGTTTTAATGCTGTTCATTATGATCAATGTCATATTCACTAGAAAGTATCTAATTTTACGATTTATAAAGTAGAATATACTGAACCACATGTTGTTTACCACTGCATTTACAACCTATAAATGTCTCGCAGAAGTAAATTCAATAAACAGATTTTACACAGCCCGTACTGTATTTCAGTCTTCTCCAATGCATTAAACTTCTTCATGAAGACAAGCAGGTGGTGCACCCTCGATCAGAAAAGTTACACAATTGTAACATAAACCAATGAGAGCTTCTTTAGTCGACAAAAAGAAATTCTTGGTTTATTAAAGACATGTTCTGTACGTCGATTAATTCGCTAAAAGGTGATGTGGCATTGGCAAAAGCTCTCAAAATGTTTGTAAAATTATTAAGAACTACTCTGCAAACAGAGAAGTAACAGTAAACGACATCTTCATCAGTGAAAAGACAGATTAAACTGTCCAGTCAAACCAAAACTCCAGCTAACTCACTCTATGCTTTCTCGTTTACGAAAATAACCAGTCGACTTTAGGGTGGTGGCAAAAATAGGTTGATATTTTTTGGCATTATCCAGATAACGATGTTTTAAAAGTAAATCAGAAATATAGGGCTGTAGTCGACTAAAGAAATTCTTGGTGGACTAAAGACATGCTTTTAGTCGACTAAAAGGGGGTGTGGCAAAAATATATCAATACCATGAAGTATCACCGTGTATCTAACCCAAACTACACTCAAAAGACCACAATTACACAGGAATTCATGCAAAAACAACTACTTATACAGAAAAGTACTAGGAAACTGTGTTGGACTCCAAAATCTTCAGCAAACTCACTCCATATCTTTTCTTCTTCCCAGTTTTTTTCCACATAGGTCTTTTAAAATCTAAATAAAATAATTAGTCAACTAAAAAATGTTGGTCGACTAAGACACCATCGACCAATTAATCGACTAAACTACTAACGGATTATAACTCTACAGAAATATGCTAAAAAGTGCCTGTGAATGTCTTGGTTGAGATTCAAGTATTGTACAAAACATAAATGGACCATAAACTTAACCAAATAAAGACAGAAATAGCACTCAATACTCGTTTGGAAGAGTCTTCTCTCTCTTTTTGATGTCATCTTGAATCTCTTTAGTTCAGACGATACACTCAGTATTCAAATTTAACATATCTCCAAATTGTGATATTACCCACTTTTCAATATATTTCCCACCTCTAGTCGACTAAAGGCCTTCAGCGCTAGATATTTCCAAAATCCTTCAGCCCTAACGTTTGCTGTGGAGAACTATTATGTGCTATTTGAGACGCTTTTAATTTGACGCTAAATAGTTTAACGCGGACGCACTGATCACCTGGTTGACTTTGTATGGACTCGGAAGTTGATGAGACTCCATTAACCCAAAGAAAGGGTCCTGCGCTCCTTCTGCCTGCTCCATCATGCACAGGTTATCAGGAAGCTCCAACGCAAATCTGTCAATCAAACAACATAGATATGTTTAACCTGAAGCTTTATTAGACTATAATGACATCTTTGTGTTTTCAAAAAGTTTATATGAAAATAAAAACACAAAAAGAGTCTGGAACCGGAGCTCTTGCTTTACAACTGCTCCATAACAGATACTTATTAAATATTTAGAAAGTCATTCACGCAGAAGTAGCTCAGTCCGTCACTCACACAGTAAACCACACCTACTTCTTTTCAGTTCCTCAAACAACTTCTAATAAATATTGCATTCATCTTTCTAATCACCCAAGACATCTTTAATATTTCATCTGAGAGAAATCAAATCCTTAAAAGTTCATTGATTTGTATTTTTAATACAGAAAAATATAAGCAAAGAATAACACTTTTATCACTATTTTGCACTTGTACTTACGGTGGTTGAAGATGCAAAAAACATAGTCTATACAGAAAGTAGTGTGCTGTTTTTAAAGTTACTGTAAAATGTGCAAATTATTTTGGTTGTGTATTCTAAGGCTGAAAGATTATTCACAATAAAATGAAATAACACAAAGAGTGCAATTATTTAGGAAGATGTACGTACTCGACAAACAACAAAACATCAAATCACCTCACCTCATCTTATTATGTATAAAACCTGCAAACCTTGTAGTTTAAACCTCTACAAACACAATGTTCTAAAATCTAAGAGAGTCCATACTATTCTCAAACTCTTCTGTGGGTTTTAAATGTGCACAGAAAACTGAATCTTGATTTTAAAGGACACATACTATGCAAAATTGACTGTTTTGCGCTTTTAACGTTATAATGTTATAACATTGTTCCTTTATCAAAAATATACTTGTTGTATGTAAAATATACAGTTGTATTTAGCTTCATTCACACATGTTTTATAAGTCCTGTTTAATAAGTCTTCTCCTCTCTCTCTCAATCTCAGAACCTCAGAAAACACTTTCACATTTCCCAGATTTGTGACGTCAAAAGTAGTGCTCCGAGATATTCTGTGCTGTTTTTAAGTCCATAAATCAAGCCAGACATGATTGGAACATTTCTGCTGTCAAATCACATTCATTACAACTGCATGGCTAACTTAGCATGTCAGGGGCAAGCTAGTGTTTATTTAACTCCCCTGTATAATGCTATATTCTGCCAGTAGATGGAGCTCTAACACAAATCCTGATGAGAAATTGGGTCACAGATATTAAGTGATGTGTGCTATCAGTAGATTCAATTCTAAAACATGAGATGCCAATGTAAAGGCACTCAAGAGCATGTTTAAAGGCCAATAACAATACATACAATGCATAATATGTGCCCTTTAAAACATAAAGTGCATATCTAATGAAATGCTTGACAGAATAACACTTAGATATATCCCTAAACTGTACAGCCCTAAGTCGATGTAAACCCTCATTCGTCCAGGTGTGGTCCATCGTAGAAAGGGGTTCAGATCTCGATCTTTAAACGGCGTCCGGATGACAACCTCTGAACCCCTTTCTACGATGTACAGCCCTAATTTAACTTTTATTACACAAGAAAGAGTCTTAACAGAGCATTTCAGTTTCACCTGTCTGACTCGACAATGTCAATAGGAACACATCTTTTACAGCGGAGAAGGCGGTCTATGGTGTGCTGGATCTCATCTGCAAAACAGAGCAATATTTCAATTATTGATGCCACACAATGAATAATATCCACATTGCTGCTTACCACTGCAATATTCAGCGTGTAAATTAAGGATTTCTATGTTAGGACCTGGGATTAATCTGGACATTATTTGACATGACAAACCGCCGTGCCACTGAGTGAACTGCTACGTTACAGATCCATGAATGAAATAAAATCCCATCGATGCCTCACAGCAGGCAGTGGCAGGCGCATCCTTTCTTGGCTCCTGCCCCTTCATATTATACTGCATTGGATTTCACTGTTTTACATCAACCATGACAACGGCCCGATTGTGAATCTGTCAGAGGCCAATATCAATGTCGAGGTGTAATTTAAGACCAAATGAGAGGAGGCTGAGGTGCTGTGCTAAGAGATAATGGCTTCATCAGGTCATTATTGGATTTTGAATGAAACTTATCAAAGCAATTACTGAAACATATTGCGGTAACAGCGTTGGTTTTGTCATGCGCGAAGGCAGAATGAGGTGCTTAAGTTTTACTGAGGTGAATTAAGACTTTTCTTTGTTGTGCACCTTTTTACATCCTCACACTGCTGGTCTTTATTGTTCAGATTCTTTTTAGTCTATTTAGTCCAAATCACATTTCAAATTAAATGCCACTCAAATCAGTTTAATGTTTGCATCAACTGAAGAGATCATAAAGGAGCAGATAAAAACAGGAGTCAGTTGCTTTTTCCAGTGTAATTATGTGGCATCTGGTACTAGAGGAGTTAAATGACAATAATTGTTTTGGAGATTTGTAAAATCAAAGAGCAATAGAGTATATTCTATAATAAACTATTAAAATAGGCTGCAAAAAAGCAGATTTATAATAAAAGAACAAAAACTTGCAGTGTAATCTTCCAAACAAGGATTAAATGTGATTGTCCTGCATTTTCCAATTTCATTTTACAGGCCGTTTACGTACGCAATATTTAAACCTCAACCAAGACATTTACATTTTTTAATATAATTATTTGGTCAAAAAAACAATCTAGAATTTTTTTTTTTTTTTATTGACCACACCATATGTTGCATTCCAATGGCAGAACTGCAAAACATCGAGATTGAAGATTTGTTCTTGATTTACAATGACAAAGCGGGTCACATACAGGCAAAAATATAATGTATTTGTCACTTTTAATGTCTTTAACTTCTTCCTATGACTTCCTCCTTCATTTATAAGCTCGCAGATGGTGCCCAGTGCATTGTTTACAGCCGTTGTCCCTTCAAGGTCAATTTGGTCGGATGTTAATGTGTTGTCATTGCTCACTACATTGACCGGCTGCTCTTACCCAGCAGAAAGCCGCACTGCCGGTGATAAACCACCACCACGCCGTACTGCAGCTGAGACGACAGGTACAGGGAGAACCGCGGCTTTGGGAGGTTCTGCTGCGGAGGAGGCACCTGAGCCGTGATGTAGTTCAAGATGTCCACACTAAAGAGAACAAAAGAAACATGCTTAGTTAGAGGTGTTCAATATGGCAAACTATTTTATCGTTCAATCAAAAATAGCTGGCACAATATTTTTGGAGTTCAACATTTATTGTGTACTTTTTCTTTGCACTTGAGTAATGCGACTTTTTTGGTATAGTTTTGTAACGTTAGTACAATAAGATGTGAACTTTAGAGAGTTGATTAAATAACTTCTATGACTATGACTATGACTTCTATGAATGTTCTAGTTTGCAGTTATACATTTTACATCCAGAAGAATGTTTCTGTGGGATAATTTTGGCATAAAATGTATTAAAACAATAACATGTTATTGATAATATATCAGTAAAGAGATATGGGTACTCAAAAAACGTCAGCTATACAATATTCCGCTAAAACTTGTGATATAATATGATTTAGTTAAACATCAACGGTGGCTAAATGGTAATAGTGACAACACAATTCAATGTTGCAATTAACTGTTAACTTAACTTAGTAAAACAGGGCTCACCATGTGTTCTTCACATTTACTCTGAGGAGCTCTCTGCGGGTCACTTTTACACCTTTTGTGGCTGCTAACCTGAAATTACAATATACAATTAAATTATGAATAGAGTAAAAACACAAAAAATACCAAAAAAAATTAACGTTAACTTGTTAGATTGAACTATTTGGTTATCAGTAGTAGCTTATGTGAATATGTCTCAATTTATGCTAATCTAACCTGATATGTACTCACCAAATTGTGGAGAAACATCCAGAATGGCGCTGGAGGACATTTGGGTAGTAAAACATCTTGAATTTATCACAAGATGATTGAAAAAGTGACAAAAACCAAAAATATCTAGACGATTGCAAAGAGTCAGCAAACTGGATGAATTTACCGCCATAAAACAAATTCGACCAATTAAATCGCTTTATTTACATTTAAAAAATATATACAATGATGCGTTCAAGTTTAGATACATGTAGGAAAAAATAAGTCTAGCCATTAACCTATGAACTTGAACGAACTGTCTTGCTGTTAAAACATTCATAGAAATGTGATATTTAGAGGTGGTTGACTGACACACTAGTCCAGTCCTCTGTACTTCACTTCACGGCTTTAATTGGACAAATTACCGCTGAGGTCTTGGTCTTTCTAAACGTAACAAGTAAACAATGAAATCCGAGGGGCTGAGGAATACCACTGACATGAACAGAGCCAATCCTGTTAATTCTCCGCCGTGTACGTCATTGTAAAGTCAAATCCACGTGTTTAGGAGTGTTCAGAAAGTAAGAAGAGTCAAGTAAGTTTATGTAACAAGTTTATTATAGAAGTATTATTGATTCAAAAATATAAATATAAAATATATATTGGAAGTAGTTCTAATAAGATGGAAAACTGTTGGTGTAATATTTAATAGCAATGCATTCATTATTTTTGTTTAGATGTTATTTTACAATCTGTTTTTAGATCACACCTATAGCTAATTTGACAAAAAAAAAAAATTTGACTCTAGGGCTGTAACGATTAATTGACCAAAAGTATTTTTATAGCAAAAAACTATAACATTATTAAATGAAAGTATCAAAAAGAATAATACTTGTTATTGTTGTGTAAGTATGTTGCTTATGGATGCAATTCTAATGATTTTTATTTATTTTATTTTTTGTACAGAGGAAAATGTGACGTCACCCCCTTCAAGGAAGTGCTGAATGGTTTTGGCCACGCCCCTGAAGGGAGAGGCGGAGGAGGCATGACAGAAGAGCTAAAGACGAGCTCAAAATCACACTACAGCGGGACGACACGAAGACGAGAAGGAAGAGATCTACAGACAGGGGATCGGTCTTGAATATTTGCACATTTTGAGTCGTTTTTACCCTTTAAAAACATGGCGTATCACAGTCCGTACAGACCACCGCCGCAAATTAACCACCCGCCTGACCAGGGCTTTTTGTGGAATATCTTTCAGAGGTGAGTGTTTTCGCTCTTGACTGTCCAAACGCTGTCATTTTGTACCAAACAGAGCATTGTGCTTCTAATGATCGCCAAATCTTGTGTTTTGTTGAATGACAGTCGCTTTAACAAGTTACTATCACGAACAAGACTCGTACTTTTGTAGTGAAATGAGTGATTTGTCAAGTGTAAGATTACGGTGTCAATTGGGGCTTCCTGTATACAGTCTACTATTGCTCCACGTAGGTTACTGTGCTTCAGCTTACAACGCTTTGATGTGATTAGCCTGTTTTAGTGTTATAATCGACTAAAGACATTCTTGTTCGACTAAAGACATGGCCTGTGCACGTGTGGTATAATATCTCAAAACTTGTAAGTATCTCTGACTGGCCCATGTATCTATACTCAAAGACTGTGAGACTACATGAGATCACACAGATATAAATATATACACAGAAAACTACATGTAAACAATGTAAATCATTTGTAATCCCAATAAAATGTATTGACTAATAACAAAATTAGTCGACAAGGTCACCATCAACCAGTTAATTGACTAAAGGACTAAAGATCTACAGCTCTGGCTATTACTACACATACAATTAACCTACTACTACCAGCAGCACTGCCTACTCATGCTTTAATACACGTTTACATGCAGCCATTTACCTGCCGGGTTTGCTCACTCACTGTTCATTTACAGTTATATGCTTATCATTTTTCACTGTGAGGAACTCTAGATGCCCTTGAAAAGATTACTTAGGGAAGTTTTCAAGTATCTAAAAATATGCCCATCTTTAATTTATGAATGTAGGAGAAAATAGAAGAGAGAGAGAGTGCTGTGATGAAACTTAAGTGTCAAATTGTATGAAGTCTTTGTACGATCATCATCATATTAGTCTCAACCTAACCTTGGCACTGAATGAATGATGTCTGGAGTCTCCAATCAAAGGTGTGACAGCGTCAGTCATGGTCAACAAGGGAAATCCTTGATATGTTTTGGCCTTTAATGATAGTAAGTATGCTATATGCGTTATGTAATACTGCAGAGGATTTTTTTCCCTCTGCTTTGCTTTCTCACAACATTAAAATGCTGCAGGCATCATTGTACGCTTTGAAACACCCTAACGAATAATTTATGTGTGGGAGTGGGAGCAACCTCTTTGATACACGCTGCAGATGTATTTATAGGTTTCATTTTTCTGTCCATTTCTCCAAAATAGAGGCGGTCAGACAGCAGAGATGTAGGGCGAGCTGTGTGACTTTGAGTGGCTGGTTGTCCGCTGCCTCTTGGTCACAATTTGACAGAGCAGTGCTGGAATTCCCTTTGGTCATGTGATCTCCAAGTCAATAGAGCACAGAGCTGCTGTGAGAGGGCTCTTAATCTTTGCACGCCATAAACATACTCCTACTAACCTATGACTCACCATCACGCTTAAAAACCCATTGCTTTAATCCAATTGTCTTGTAGTCCTTCTAATTATATAGCATTACCCTTTAGTTTTTTTCAGCTGAGACTTCGGTGGCACTGGCAACTCTTAGTGAATCATTTACTCTAAATGTTAAACATGTTTTTTTTTTTTTTTGCTTACTCTTCCTACTCTTGAATGTATTGTTCAACTTGTTTTTAGACAGTGGGGTTGAAAATTTAACCAAAGGTAAACTAGTTGTCTAAATTAAACACTACACCACACCTGGATGTCACTGTCATTCATTGTTGTTTATACTGAGATTTATAGACACTCTTTTCATTTTTACTCTGATAGCTTAGCACTAAATAATTTACAAAGCAGTCAGTATTTTGACAGTGCTTCAAAGTATGACGATGGTATGACTAATATGTTGACACGTTACCCTTTTAGAACAAGATAACGTATTCATGATTGAGTAGTAGATTAGATTGTTGCTATGCGGAATACAATAGCTGTGTAGATAATGTGTAATTAGTTCAATACTTGAAACATTCGCACCTATTGAAGCTTTTGTATATATTGCAGTAATGTTTGTTGTTGTTGCTACAGTTTTTAAATGCACAGGAACATTAACATGTAAAATTTGATTGATATACAAACTAATACAAGAACCACATGCATTCCAGAACTCATCAAACTCACCCTCAGTCTAAACTTAATGGTTACCAGGTCTCATTCATAATAATAATGAATTGATTCGCGTCTAGACTGTACTATATTCAGTTTAGTATAGTATCCATACATTTAGTTTGTGGTTTTATAGTTGGAAGTTTCCTTATAGCAGACCAGTCATGACGTCACAAAGGCGTGTTTATGTGGAAAGTTGGGGCGGACGCTGTGGCTCACTTCATATTCCAACCTCTTTGCTCGATGGAAACAGTGAAACATGGGAAATTTTGAATGAGCACACATGTTTTGTATTTTAAGCATCCTCAATGCTCTTCTACTACAGGCTTGTTCTGTTTTCGAAGCGTGAATGTCCAGATGGCTGACAGTTTGCTGCGAGCTCATTCTGACACAGCCGAAATATGTTTTTAACACCTCACCTTTTACTCCCTTTAATGGGATAAAACCTTCATAGAAAAGTACAAGGTTATACAGGAAAAAGGCAATATTGTGCATGCATTTTTGGGCTAATCAATCAATGTTTGGTAAAGGCTGGGTGCCCTTGCTGACGGTACAACTTCCCACCTTTTTGCAACAAAGCGCTCCTTATGCCAGTAATGTTTTCTCAAGCCAGAGAGAGCGAGCAGCAGTTAACCTCTGCATCTTATATTTGTTTTACTATGGTAACATTTAAGCGACGTGCATTGACAGACTGCACTTAAGTCCACATTGAAAAGCCACAAAGTCCGTACTAGTTTGGTCCTTCGTTTTTCACCGGGGAATCCCTAAGCGACCATAGCCCCTCCCATCTGTTTTTTCTGTACAGGAATTCGCTCTATGTTTGTGTATGTGCCTGAGTGGACTGGTCGGGCCGGAGCAGTTGCTAAGGAACAACTGAGTCACGGGAGGTTTTTGACGGCGCTACATTCACAAAACTCCGTTATTTTTGGCACTGACCAACCCTGTAGTGCAAAGGAGACAGAAATGTTGACCTATTTGGAAAGCAGCACACAGAAACTTGTGGAAGTTATTGTTGCGGATCATGACTCAGTCAATCTACAGGAACCATAGGTCAAATGATGACTTTGGTGTGGCTCAGTGATAAGGTGTGCCCATAACTTTACTCCATACAGTAAGCTTCTTGTTGTTCAGGCAGACCGATCTAGAATTATGAATAACTTTAACAGCCACTTAATTTAACAGTGTGAGTTATTGGGCTGCAACGATTAATCAACTAATTGTAACTAGGCAAAAAAAAGATTTTGATAATCATTATCTAGACTATACACATTCAAACGTATAACATAATACCAAAAACCTTTTTATAACAAACACAGTGGAAAATATGTCAAAAATAAGCATAATATATACTACTTAATTTAATATACTACACATAAATAGATTTTCTGTATTTAGAACCTTTAGTCAGCATATTTCAACCTTTTATTTGGTTAATTTTTTCTTAAAATCTCAAATCTCAATCTCAAAATCTAATGGTTTAACTACTCAACTAGTCAGACTAGCCGAATACTAAAATAAATCCTAATGAGTTATGCATATAGCTATTATCTTACAGTCCAACAGGCCTTTATCTTTGCATCTGGATTATAAAATCTAAACTTCCATGAATTAAAAAAAAAAATTGTATTTGAAATGCTGTATCTTTAGTCCGTGTGCAGAGGGAAGTGGAACTGGTTGCACAAGTCTAATTATGTTACAGGGCAGTGTTAATTGCATCTATTTCTTTATTTAACATCTTATTATTGGGTTCATTTAGCTTGAGCACAGTGTTCTTTTGTTTGCAAGTAAGTATGTAATAACTACCAATATGATTCATTATACAGTCAACTATCAACTTTTGAGAAATTATTTTATGTTATATTGCAGCAATGACCAACAGTATAGCTTCCAGTTTTGGTTAATTAATGATTCAACCCTCCACTTATTAATTTTAATATTTTGGCATTGACTACAGGTCATTCACCAACCTTAGTTAAATCTAGTTAAATCTAGTTTAAGCTGGACTAGTTTCATTTTTACTTCTCAAGATCTAAATCACTGTGTAAACATGCTCCACTACGCCTTCTGTAATCCGACACCTGGCAGACGCCATCATTGCCCACATTAGTTTCACTTCAGCGTCCTGGGATCGGAACTCACACTGAGACTTGGCCTGTCCCGTCTCAGGGGAGCACTGAGCCTACAAATTTTCACTCATAGACTCTCTATTCATTCCCCTGCAGTGTTGAAACCTGAACGAACGTGGATTGGGATTAAGTTACAAATGGCGAGTGCCTTGTGCCTGAAGCTATTGTGACTGGAGAGAGAGAGCGGACGTGTGAAGTGGTATCTAATCTTTGCTTTCTTTCCCCAGGGTTGACAAGGACCGCAGTGGAGTGATATCGGACTCAGAGCTGCAGCAGGCGCTATCGAATGGTGCGTATCATTTCCGACTGTGACTGACGGCCTTTTCTTCCTTTTAGTAACGTTTGACTCTCACGTTCAAGTGTCATGACCCCAGTGGCTGAAAACTGTTCTCTTTTACATAATCCACCTGTCTCAGTATCTCATCAAGCTTCTACTATACATCTTACTGTAATGATACTTCAGCTATTTGTGTTAATTTCAGACCTTTTATAGACATTTATATAGCCCCATTTTTTGTAAAACCATTCTCTGGCATCCTTATTTTGCTCCTTAATGGCAAGTACTAGCGCATTCAAATTTGAACTACACTTGGACTAAACACCAAACCAAACCTTAACTAGACCAGGCGTAGAACAGGATGAAAACCAAGACACCTGAAACCAAGACTAAACTTGGCTCAAAACCAGGATTAAACCAGAACAAGTACAAACATACCCGAAATAGGAATAGTCCTTTATTGATGCTGTAAGTCCACATTAAATAAGTTTAGTTGCAACATTCCAAACAATAAGTTCACAAGTAACTATAATGGTTACTTAATTGTCACATGTCGAGTTTACATGTAAAGTCAATGTGGATACACGTCCAGGCCAGCGTTTCTAAATGCGTCTTGAGCATTGTGCTTGGCACGTCTTGAGCGTTCAGGCGTCTGACACCTGGGACACTGGACGTGACGCACAGTTGAAAAACCTGAACCTCTGTTGAAATTCGCAGCACGTCAGCCAGTCAGGAGCTTCCTCCAGAGTAGCAGTCATTGCACAAGGCAGCGAGAGGCGGATTTGTGTCTCGTTCAAACACTCGTCCAGGGCATCAAAGACACATGTCTCCAGCATCGGCCCTCAAAACAACAGAGGTCCAACTGGAGATGTTGGCTGTGATTTTGACGCTGCTGTCTGTGCCATAAGACGTTAGAGGTGCTTCTACATTAATTCACTATGAACAAAAAAAGATTGTAATTGGTTTATCTTGAGTTAGAGGGATGTAATGAGCTGCATCAGTCCAAAACATGAAACAATCACTGGCCCATTAAGCAACCAATGAAGATTCAAATTGCATAAGAAAAGGGAATAGGGAATCATTTGGCAACAAACCAACAGAGTTCACTTTAACCTAAAATGATCAACCTAAAATAATGTAGTGGTGAACTTCGTATAGGATGTCCTGTACCAGTTTTGACAGTGATTGATGGCTCGTGTGTAATTATTAATGAAGACCTCCTTGTACTTCCATAAGTGGTTGTTACCATGGCGAACTGCTGATGATGGAATTTTCAGTCTATTAGCAGAGTCTTTTGTCAATGAACAGAGATTAAATATTGGCAGTGAAGCAGAAAATACTGGCTACTCAACCTTAAAATGAGGAACCTGTACTCAAGTAAAAATCCTTCTAACTATAAATGCTCAATAAATTAACTTGAGTAAAAGTATTTTAAATGATTGACCTACTAGTTTATTAGTACTGTACTGCTACGGTGACTACAAGAAAAAGTAGATTACCTGCATGACCTTACAACTCTTTCTGATGATGACACATTTAAGCCCAATTGTGAAAATCCTTTTTGAACTTTGTTGGGGAATCTTTGTGATTATAAATTGAACAAAGTGATTGTTGAAGGCCGCTGTGTCTCTGTGTGAAAGAAAAAGAACATTGACTTGAAAAGCCCCACACGTAACCCCGGGATTTCAGCTGCTGAGATGGAAGTGCAATTGCTCTTAATCTTGTGGAGCTGGAGAGGAGGATGGTTCAAACAGGATTAGGTTCACTTCTCGTCTCGACATAGATGGAAAAATAGACTGCGTTTGTGATTCAGCAGGCAGCTTGAAGAACAGGGCAGAATAATGATGCAGGTCATTGTCCATGCTTAGGCTGTACAGGATAAAGAGGGTTTACACACCAAGTACCAGCTCGGAAAATATGTGGTTTCTATGTGTTATCTTTAAATAACAATAATGATCAGTCTTGGTTTAAACAAAGACTAAACAAGGACTAAATACAAATCCATAATCAAACTCAAGCCAGGTATATGATTGAGTTGACCAGTTAGAGCAAACTGCCATTGTGCCCTTTGGCAAGACACTTGACCCGCATTGTGTGGTATGAATCTGACGTGTGAGTGATGGTTGGTGGTGGTGGGTGGGGCTGATGGTGCAGGTTGGAAGCCTCTCTTCCATCAGCCTGCCCCAAGGTAGCTGTGGCCACAATTAAGTGTGGAGTGAATGTAAAATGCACTGTAAAGCGCTTTGGGTGTCATGGATGGTGCTATATAAATCCAATGATTAATGAATAACTCATTTATTAAACCTGGAACCACATCTGGAAATATACTAAGACAAGACTGGGACTAAACCAGGAGCAGAACAGGACTGAACCAAGTCCACATAAAGACTAAACTGGGCTCAAACTTAGGAGCAAAGCAGGACTAAAGAAAGAACCCGCTTCAGATTTACAAATTAGTTTAGATATAGTTCAGAGACTTACTTCTTGACCTTGCTCTATTTGCATAAAGTAATATAAGATTCATGATGGACAATTTTGGCTTTGGCAAATGCAGCAGCTGATAATGTTTGCCTTCTCATTAATTTATAACGTGTTCCCATTCAGTTTTTGGCTGAAATTCTCTCAAAAAGTCAGGCAGCTGTGCAAAGACTCTAGAACAGATAACTCCTCTTTTTGTGGACTCAAAATAAGCGTGGAAAACCAGGAACAACAGCAGCCGCAGCAGAGAGAAGCCACTTATCAAACGACGCAGTGGTTTGGCCCGGCATACTGATGAGTCTGTTAGTGTCTGTGAGCGTGGACGTGCTGCAAAGCTTCAGATCGACATGAAAGGATGTGGGACTGATACAATTGAGGTTAACTAGCAATAAATAGATAACTGTGCTTTATTGTATAATCAGTAGCATTGGTACTTAGTATTCTGCTCACTAGTGTCTCTCCACTCAAGATGTATATTTATGCTAGCATTTAATTTGTTAGAAGAAGATGGAAAAGGTCTAGTGCTGTGTCTAAAGATGAAATAACTAATTTTGGACCTCTGTGGGAAAACCAATCCATTCATTTTAATGTAGAACAGCTGCTCTATTACTCACCGTTCAACAACTACAGATCCATTTGTTATTTTGTGCCAAACTAAGACACAAAGATGTGGAGGAGAATAAAATGGTCAAACAGACCACATTTGTGTAGTTATACAAGAATGCTAACGTTAGCTGCGGGCTAAATGCTATCGTGATGCTAGCGCCGGCTGCTGTACTTTAACAGCCATAGAACTATCCTTTTCTGAGGGAATGCGTCGAGCAGGGAGAGATTACTCTGTAAAGGGACAGACGTTATTCACTCTTGGTACCAGTGAATAAAATTACTCTTTGATCAGACTCACTTTCTCCTGACCTTTTTTATGGTTTTTACTTGTTATATTTAGTAAGTGTTTTGGCCACATTAACTGATTGTCTGCTTTTAGAAATTATGTGTGTATGTGTGTTGTTGTAAGATTAGTTGAGCAACGATACCAACTCCAGCCAACTGGTAAATGAACAAGTGTAATTAAATGCACAACTGGACTCCATCCGGTATATTTTTGGTAATGTCCCTTACCTTTGTTGAATAAAAAGATTGTGTAGCTTGCTGGATTGAACATTTACCTGTTAAAGGGGCTGTACCTGATTTTTACTGTTTTGAAAAGTGAAAAACAGAACAACTACATGTACCATGTATGTATGACACGCAAATTCGTGAAGCGTTCCTCATTTTTCCCTCTATCTTCTTGTTTGTGACCCTGCTTGATTACTTAACATGGATTACTTACAGAATGCAGCTACCTGCTATGTCTTGCTTATGTCTTGTTTATTGTGTGTTTTGTTGTGACCGCATTGTGTGTTGTGACCGCAACTGTAGTTACAACTGTGTGTCCACATTGTTTATTGTCTATAAATGTAATTGTATATGTTATGTTGTAATGGCAACTGTAGTTTCAACGGTTTGTAAAGCGCTTTGGGTGCCTATTAGGTGGAAAAGCGCTCTATAAATAAAAATTCTTCTTCTTCTTCTACCTGATTTTTTTTTTCCATGTAATAAAGTATAATCTGTGCTGCCCCAGTACAAATATTGTAAAAACATCTATTCGGGTGACAATGAGACCATAACTCTTTCTTTAGAGTGTTTTATTTTCAGAGAAGGAGGAAGTCCATTGTTAGCATGCTAATGTTTGTTAGCGTAACCATGAATGACTCATAAAAAGGGCTTATAAACTCATCATGGTGAATACTTAGGATACTGGGACTGCATTAGGTAAGTGAGCGATACATGTAATTGCTGTAAAGACTTTAAAATAAACAATCAAAACAGTAAAAATAGAAAATCCTTGATCTCAGTCTAGGGTTGGCAATATATTTTTCCATTGCAAGATTAATATTTTTCCCAGAATGTCCTGTTTTGCATTTATTAACTTACTACTAACACAAGATTAAAAGTTCATACTTTAATGGGTCAATAGTTGGACAGTTATTAGTTATATGTAAATATCATCATTCTACTTTAACAGAGATTAGGGCTGCAACAATTAATCGACTATATCAGGGGTGCCCAAACTTTTTTCCACGATGGGTCAAAATTAGTAAATATTTTCCTTCGCGGGTCAAAATATACACGTTTTAGTGGGCTGAGGGCCAGCCCTAATTTTGTGTTGCATTTAATGTTTATTTGCAAAGATATGCTGATTAAATGGTCTTTTATTTACATGTTTTAGGGAAATAGACTTGATTTGGTCTCTTTTGCAACTGCTGGCAGTCTTTTTAGCACAACATTTTATCAAATAGGTACTCCTGGGCCAAATTAGACCCCCTGAAGGGCTAAGTTTGGCCTGCAGGCCCCACTTTGGGCACCTATATATAATTGTGACTAGTCTATAAAGACTAGTCTGTAAAAAATATAACTCTGAAGATTGCATACAGACTATAAAACACATAAGTAAAGACCTTTTTTTCAAAATCAATCAATCAATCAATTTATTTGTTCCTTTCATGAAAATAATTGTCAATGCCATTGTTCACACAATGATTAACATATAGTAACATAGAGTACATATTTCCATGATTGGAAAGGAGCAGATAGAAGAATTAAATTATTATATTAATCTGCCCCTTTTTCACATCTTAATAATCTTCATGATCTACCACATCCTTTTCTTTAATCATCACCCTTGTTTCATTCATTCATTCATTCATTTTCTACCGCTTATTCCCGTTAGGGGTCACGGGTGACTGGAGCCTATCCCAGTGACTTTGGGCCTTAGGCGGGGTACACCCATTGTTCACACAATGATTAACATATAGTAACATACAGTACATATTTCCATGATTGACAATATAAATAATCTTTTGACTAGTCGACTACTAAAATAATTGTTAGTGACATCCCTATTGGAGATGCTGTATAAAAACATCAGGTTTCTTTTTTCTGCATTGGTCTCATACAAACACTCCTATAGTATTGCCCCAAATAACTCCTTTACCTGTTTTTAATTTTAAATGTGCTTAATAGCCATTTTCCTCGCCTTAGCGCTCCTCAGGACAGAGCTTGTGGCAGGTTTTTTGGTTTTGTCTTGGCCACTTCATTAAACTCTGTGTGATATGAAACCGAGCCAGTGGAGCTGAACTGTATTTTCCTGTCCTGCAGTCCTCTCACTAAAGCCACCAAGCCCTGTGAAAGCTTTATTGACCTGCAAACGGATCATCCATTTTGCACTTTTATCTGCCCTCCCCCTGCTCCTCCCTCAGGGCGGCGCAGTGCAGAAAGTGTCAGAGCCCTGGAGGCAAAGGACACGGTGCAGTTTGGACTGTAGAGCAAAAGCTACAGCTACAGTCTTTTGGTGGCTTGTCTTGAATTTTTATTTTTAAGCTGAGAAATCTACGGTTTCTCACAGGCGAACCTTGTTTTAATCATCTTATTTAAACTTTGGGTACTGAGTAAACCTTGTGTTTTTCACACTAAAGTATATTGTAAAAGCAGCAGCTTTCTCCATTTTGCAAGAAAGTATTTTATATATTGTAAGAGCCATAAGCAGCACTGGGATTAGTGATCCCCCTGCTTCGTTGTGAGAAAAAAGCTGTTCTAAAGTTGTGCATGTGCCTGGAAATCCATACGTGTGAATAATATTAACTAAGGGTTTGTGAGAAAAATAGTTAGAAAACATACTTCTTCCTTTCGCATTTTGAAAATTGAGTAATTCAACTTTGTTCTGGTGTTTGGAGTAAAAATGATGGGCGCTAATCTGTATTTTGTAATTACTTTGACATTTCTAATAAACAACAGGTAAAAAGAGTTATTTTTTTTATACCACTGGTCATTTATTGTTGAAACTTTTTTGACAATAAGAGAAAAAAATTAACTCTGAGCTGTCAACCACTGTTAAGTTTAAGAAAGAATCCCTGCTCCCTTAAATTAAAACATGAATTTGTTGTGATTTTTAAAATTTTATTTCAATTGTCTGTACGTCAGTGGTTGAATAGAAAAGCAGGTGACACTTTATAGTTTACTTATTGAGGCTTTTCGTTTTGTTTGTTGGGGGAGAGCTTGTGCAGTCTCCTAGTAATGACGACGATGCTACGGAAGAATACTATTACTACAGGCAGTCGCTCACTTTCATTTCTGACAATTGCTGACCTTGTGTCACCAGCTCATCTATCTTTACCTCAGACAGTTGGGTTGAAAAACTGTCAAATCATAGTGTGAGTGACTTTGAAAGGTCTGTGTTGTGGCTCCAAAAGTGCACTAGAAAAATTGTTTTGGGAAAATGAAAGTCCCTGAGCACAGTGTGAAGTGAACTCTGTCAGTCGAGAATGGGCTGCACAGGAATGAACCATTTTTAGATCTAAACTTCTCGAAATCAGTGGTTCTAGTACACCCTCGCTTTTTGAGTACCATAAAAATGCTCAAACTTGTTATTCAAACTGACAAGAAATGTGTGGGTTTTAGATTTGGATATTTCACTCAATAACAGTGGCTGTGGTTCCTGGTGCACTCAAAATTGAATTATTATCAGATTTTGAAGTTAAAGTTATTAAAATAATATATAACTGACAGTAACAGCAAAATCATTTCTTTCTGATCATGATCCTTCTAATCGCTCATATCAGATTTTGCGGTTTGCATGTCAGTTAAATAATCTTAAAGGTCCAGAAATCGGATAATAACGAGAGTTTGGTGTGCATGTGAACATAGCCAGTGAATTGTTAATGCAGTCACAGTCGAAACCATGACACATTTGTTGCAGAAGACGCCAACTCACACCAGTTTGCTAATCACATTAAAAAGCACACTAAATAAGTGTCATAGTGCACCTTTTTAAATTAGAAACCACAGTAAAATGTGTCCAATCATGCAGCCTTTGTTGCCCTCTCTTGTTTCTCCTCGTTACCTCTCTGCTCATCCCACGGGGGACTGTGGCACCAGCGCTCAGCCTGCTGTTTGTCCTTTACTTTGTCCTCCATCACTTTTACTCTATTTCCTCTGCCTCCTCGTCCCAGTGTTGTGACGATCTGATAAAACCCACTGTGTCCAATGCATTTGGGGATTTAATATGTAATACTACAGGCTTGGTTCTCTTAATAGACACCCACTCCTGCCTGCGCTGCGCGTCATGCACCCTGCTCACAGATTTATGCTCTCACAGTTATTTATTTAAGTGTAGGAGAAGTAATAGCCTCTGAAATTGCTGACATGACCGAGTGAGTGCACGCCGCTCGATGTGCAGATTGGAGACTTGGCTCAGAGTCGGAGAGAGGAAAGCGCAAGTTCAACAATGTACAGCCATAGTCAACATTTGTAGTATTTGTGTGTTGAGATGACATAGAAAAACTTACTCTGAGTGTTCAGTTTTGAATGTGTTCACTGTTGAGCTGTTGCATTCATGTGACTCAGAGGAAGCAGAATAATGGCAGAGATGGCTGAATTTGCTTCTCAAATTAGATGACTAAGGGCCATTTGTTTGTAAGCAGATTAAGCACATGTGGTACTGGCACTGAAATAATGCCTTATATCTTCTTTGGGACTAAACCAGGACTAAACCCGAATATAAACCTGGATTAGATCAGGACAAAATAAGGACAAGAAAAGGACCCAACCAAGTCAACATCAGGGCTAAAATGGGCTCAATTTAGGACAAAATAATATGTGAACGCACCTTCAAATGTGAGTGATCTTCGTACATTTTCTTAGGCCTGTGAGAAGACATTGAGCATGTGAAGTAGCCCTTTCTGCCTGTTCACTTTATGTGGTACACGTTTTACCTGGTGAGCCATGAAGGCACTTCGAAGAGCGGGTCATTTGCATTCATTGAGGAGCAAGTAATGAACCAAATGTGTGAGCAGCATCAGAGACGTTTCCTGAATAAAAGATTAAACTAGGAAGAGCTTTCCACTACACTGACCATTTACTCTTGACATATGTGACTTTTACTAGCAGGAGGGAAAAAATGAGGCTCATGTGGGCTCAGTATGCTGCGTCTTTCTATGTGGAGTTTTCATGTCACTGTGTATCAAGTTCCCCTGCGTTTACTTCCAAAAACATGTCAAGTTGGTGTGTGTATTTTAGAATTGAGTATATATTTAAGCACATCATTTTATCCTTAACAAATCATCATCAATCATAAATGTACTGGTTTTAGTGACTTGTTTAAATTAAATCCCAAAACAAGTCCGATTTCCAAGTCCAAGTCTTATTTAATCTCATCCTTAAAAAACATGTTTTTGAAGACTGAAATTAAGCCGGAGTCTAAAGCCGGAGTCTAAAGCCGGAGTCTAAAGCCGGAGTCTAAAGCCGGAGTCTAAAGCCGGAGTCTAAAGCCGGAGTCTAAAGCCGGAGTCTAAAGCCGGAGTCTAAAGCCGGAGTCTAAATCCCGAGTCTAAAGCCCGAGTCTAAAGCCCGAGTCTAAAGCCCGAGTCTAAAGCCCGAGTCTAAAGCCCGAGTCTAAAGCCCGAGTCTAAAGCCCGAGTCTAAAGCCCGAGTCTAAAGCCCGAGTCTAAAGCCCGAGTCTTGCCTGAACTTCAAGTTGAGTCATGAGTCATGGCCCTCGCAAACAAGTCATTAGTCATTCTGTTCAAGTCAAAGATGTGAGTCCTGGAAGTTCAAGCCCGGGTCTCGAGTTTATATTACAACCTTGATTTAAATAGCGAATTTTATAAACACACAGCAGTTTCCAAAGGGTTGCACAGTTGTTGATATGAAAATAAATAATTCTCACACCTTTTTTTTCCATTTCTGCAGGCTAGGGATTGAATTAAAAAGCTTTACCGTGTCTCATATTTGCTAACAGGCCTCTCACTTACATCACAACCGTTAAATAAACCCTTTACGTTGGTCTAACTGTTTTTACTGCCGCTTTCCATGATTCCCACATGCATCTCAGCCCCCCGTCCGCTTTACTGGCAGTTGGCTTCGTTACAGAGCTCAGTGTGTTCATGGGACAGAGAGCGCATTGTCCCAAAGAGCTACTGGACTCACAAACATCTCCACCGCACGGGCCACCTCAGTCTGGCCCGCACCGCTGACCCTGCGCCTGCTCCTGCTGTGGGCACTGTGTGTACGGCGGAAGGGAAAAGGGCAAAGCATGTTTCTCAATGTAGCCACTTTGGTTTTTTGAATGTGGCTTGATGTAGAAGCTGTGGTAACATGAAGGTAGTTTTGTAGTCAGGCTGAATGATAAATGATCAAAATCGCAGTTGAAAAATAGGAAAAGCTGCAGTTATTTAGGTGATATATATGTATATATGACATGGGGCTGTGCGATGAATCACACTTGAATCAAGATCTACTATGAGTTATTGGTAATCGAGATATGTTTGGCTCTTTAATCGTCCACGGCCAATCCTCTGTCCGTAAAATCATATGGTTTCGAGCAGAGTTTAGACTTGTCAAAAGTAACAAAAATGGGATACTATATGATACTAAAACCAGTATCAAAACCAGTGGACGAGGCTACCGCGCTCAAATTGAGCCGCCGACTGTAGGCTGCCATGTTTGCAATCTGCTGCTGACCGCTAGGGGCTGGCTGCGGAAGTAGAATTATTCAATGCAAGTCAATGGGGAGTTAGACGTTTCAAAACCTACTTTAGAGCCTGGCTCAAAATACAGCTTTGGTCTCAAACGTTAGCTTACGGCTCTGTGACAACGCTGAGGGTGAATTTTTGAACCAGGCTGGTTTAGCCGCTGTGATTTTTTAAAGTTCTTGCATATCTAATGAAGAAGGCGGGCTTTACGCGCCGGAAATGTCAGGGCGCAGCCATACACCTACGAGTGGGCGGTGGCCATAGAGGCAACGACGGCAGTACGTCAGCAAAAGGCCGCCCCAAAGTCGCTCTCCCCCCGCCTCCCCACCGAGGGGGGAGTGGTGGGGCCTAACCCGCGGCCATTTTGAATTCTCCATGACTGAGCCGCATTATCATGAATGGGGCGGAGTGACTGTGAGTGTCTGTCCATTATTTTTTATGTCTATGATCAAAACTCATTTCAGTATCACTTTAATGGGACTAAATTTGAAATTTCTTAAGCTAGACCTAGAAGACCACACTGTTAGAGGTTAAGAAAAAACGTCTATTGTTTTGTTGAAAATGATCCTGTGTGGTATCAAAAATGTACCGGTAGTATGAAGTATGAAGCCACTTCCTTAGTATCCACATTGAGTTTGAAATGGTCGTGACAACACTGACTGATTTGTGTTAAATGCAACTGATTTGTTTATGTTCAGGAAATGAAATTGAAAGCAATTGAAATTTTTATTTTATAAGACAAAGTAAAATTGAATAAAAAATTGTTAACAAAAAAAAAAAAACCTTGATAATTTTTTTTCATCCTGTTGTCCAGACTTAGCAACTGTAGCAGCAAAGTTTTGGTGCTAATGCTGGTGCAGCTGCCGCTCGCACCTGTTCAGTTCTTTTAGCTACATGTAGACTGGGACAGGAGTTGTCTTACGAGTTTTGGGGCAAAGATGAGTTAGGTTGTTTAGCTCACAAGTTTGGACTTCTTTGTACATGCAAACGCAGTGAGCGTCATCTGCAAAGAAGCAAATAGCCTAATATATTATGCATAAAACTTGCTTAGCCGGTGGTATAGATTTGGGCTTGTAAGCATCTTCTGAAATGCATGTTTTTCATATTGAAGTTTTGCTGTTAATATTTCTGTAGCGTTCTCTCAAATGTTTACGCTCTTGGCTTTTTGTGCACTCACACGGTGAACTGAAGCTTGAATTGAAAAATCTAAAATGCCGTAGCAATTAAGATGCAATGTTTCTGATGTTGTTCAGGCAGCCACAGTATTTTGTTGTGCTGAAAGCTTGTTGACCTTTTCCTGTTTTCAAGCATAGAGTAATTCACCACAGCTGACCTTATTGATTAACAATAATAGATGTGAGAGGCTTGAAAACATCTGCCAGAACATGTCCTATTAGATTGTGCTTCTCATTCAATACCAAGCTGTGATTGACTGGTCATTAATGTTATTTGGACATTATGATATTAGGAACATAGATAATGAATGTAATAAATAAATGGTTCACTTCGTGGCTTTGATAAAGTTAATACAAGCTCAAAGATAGTTGAGGTATATTGTGCACTTTACCTTCACTATATTATAATTTTTTCTTTCATTCGTCTTGATCCTTGATTATGCATGCCAACAATTTATAATCTTCTTTTGAATATTTGATAAAAGTAAACATTTGAGACACAATTGACTCCAGCATGACACAGTGATGATATATTTATCTTGTCTGACTCTCGGAATAGAAACAGCCTGCAACCATTAGCATTTTCTTTAATCTATAATCTATAATAATTATAGTATAGTGTATAGTAAGTTATATATAGTGATTGGGTGGCTACTGATGACTATTTTAGCCGTCAACTTGTCAGTGAGCATTGATCAATTGGACTAGTCATACTTATTGTATTGTCTTTTTCTGTACTCTTTTTTTTTCCTGCATGTTTAGTCACAATGAAACCATTTCCTGTCCTACAGCTTGCTCATTACATGTTTGTTGTCAGCTTTTAAGTCATGTCATATTTTACAGTCTTCAGCAGTAATACATTTAATAGTTGAATTAATTTTAAGGACACATTTAGAGACATGTGGCTTCTTTGTACTGACTATGAATCCAACCCAGCTTTATTTTTATAGCACATTTTATGAACATGATAATTAAATGAACAAGGCCTAATAAAATCAAGCAGTACAATAAAACAAATAAAGGCAGTACATTAAAATCAAATAAATCAAAACTGTACAAACATAAAAAGATTTAAAAAAACAAAAAAAAACAACAGACTAAAATCAAGTGAGGACCACACAACTCTGCGGTGTTAAAAGTCAGAGAATAAAAAATGGGTCTTAACACGAGATTAAAACACTCCATTATGAAACCGGGACAAACGCTGATGATATTTTGTTTAGAAAGTAACCGTCTGCTTCTAGACTGATGTAAAAACACAGTTTCCATTATGTGGGGCAGTGGAGCGTGTAAGCAGAGCAGTCACAAATGAGTCGATATTGTGGAGCTACACTGGAGCCTCAGATGAGTACTCAGGACGACACTGGAGGAATATAGATTCTGGCTCCTGCCCCGGCTTCAGAAAGAGCCCCAGGCCTGTAGTCCCTGCAAGAAAACTCCCCCCAGCACAAGACAGGACTGACCCATCAATAAATCAGCACCAAGGGCAAGTGAGGAAACGTCTCGGGCTCAAGCCAAAACTAGAACTGTTTCTGTTCCAATTCTCACCAGTTTCTTCAGATTCACTGTTTAAAGGTGCACAATGTAACTTTTTCCCTGTATTTTTATACAGATTGGCATTAAATGTATCTATACTGTGCTTCTACTGACTCTGGATTAGGGCAGGGCAATATGGCCAGACATTTTTATCGTGATATAAAAGAGAAAATTTGCGATTACGGTATAATTGACAATATAAATTACTCTAAATAATGACTAAATACTTAACAATGGAACCAATATTTGACTTGTTTAAAGGTGCTTTACTTTCATGTAAGAAAGTAAAATCAGTTCTGCCTCAGTCCAGATATGTTGTAAAAGCATCTATTCGGATCAAAATGATACCGCTGTGTGCTCTCTGTGTGCAATTATAGAGCGTTGAACCTATAAGGATATTTATTATGTATACAATTGCTATAATTTTGCTCCCACTCCTCGCCTCAACATTAATTTTTAATGCAAAATGAATGCAAAATCAAATTGACTTCGCAACTATGAGGAAAAGCTGCTGCAGTGTACACAGATCACAATAAAATCTTAAACACTAATAATAGTGAGAATCATAGGCATCATGGCAGCGAGTAATTTCAGCTAATTATTTATTCCAAAAAAGTTAAACCACATGTAAAATACATTTTTATTTGATAATAGTGTGAGTTTTTCATTAAGGAAGTGTCATTTCATAGAGTTAGACTTGTGAAAGAAAGCAAATAAAAGATTTCACTGCTGTTTGGTTATAGTACAAACAATCGTAATCATAAAACCGTGATGTTTCTTCTCACAATAATCAAAACACTAACATTTAATATCATGATATCCTTCTCTGAGCAAACTGTGTATGTGTAAAACAAAGACAAGCGGTAAGGAAACAACTGGTGTGGAAAAGTGGGCTGTGAAATTCTGCTGAAAGAGTCGGTGTCAGGGCAGAAAAAATAAGTCACTTTTTCATGTTGCTCCAAATAAAAACACACTGGTGAAGTTGTTCCAATTCTTTTCTTAGACTTTAGTTATTCTGTAGAATTGATGTAATTTCCTACACTGTGCCACTGTTGCTTTGTTTATACCCAAAACTGTACCAACCTAAACCAAACTCTTTAACTTCAGGTTGTGACTCAAAGCTTTACTATTTTAAACTTGTAAGCAAAGCATTATTTATAAGCAGGGTTGTCAAGAATTAAAGAAGTAAAGAAGTAAAATTAAAGAGTGTAATCTTTTCAAAACATGTTCATGTAAAGGGAATTTCAATACTGTTTTCATTCGTAAAGTAAAAATCTTGTCATACAACAAAGGACTGGTTAGATTTACAGGGCAATGAATGAGTTTTGGTCAAGAGTAATTTCATTCAGCACAGATAATTTTATTCATTTGTTTTTACTGTTTTGATCCCTAATAGTTGTGTTGAGTGCAGTGGCATTGTTCTCCAATAAAGCTTGTCCATTAAGAGTGGCTCGTCTGTCATACACCGACGTCCTAATGTGATTTGTGCCTTTGGATGCTTTTATCAGCCTGCACTCTTGTTTACTGAAAATACGAGTGACTCCAGTGGGAAATCTGTCTCAAACTGTCCACAAATAAGTAACATGCCATCCAAAACCAAAAGCAGAAACTGAATAATGTAAGAGTTGTAGTGATATCATGTTTAAGCATGAAATGGCAATTTAAGTGCGCCAGCTGTTTACGCACATGTATAATTCCAGTGGGAGTTTTGTCCATCCAAGGCTGCTGTAGTTTGTCACTGTGAGTTGAATGCTGTAATAATTGTGATAAATGTGTTTGTCAGTGTTGTAAATATAGATACATGGTGCCACAGCTTATTAAAGGTTCAAAGTAGAGATGGGTGATGTGACAAAAATGAATAGCTCGATTATTATTTATCTTTTTGAGTATCCCATTCAAGATCATTAGAAAATGTTCATATCATTTTAAACCCCTAGTTTGAAAGATTACCACACACGTTTTCGTATTCTTCATGTTTAAGTCAGCTTTTTTGTATCATTTTCACATATTTTATGCTAGACGTTTACATATCTTCAAAACAATATTGACAATATTATCATATTTCTGGATTTAGCTTCCTGTTGTGTGCAACATTTGAGGACTTTTTCCCCATTCAAGGAATTTTGTTTTAAATTGTTAAACGTTATGGCAATTGCCCTTATTTCTTGTCAGTTTGAAACCCGTGGATAATTAAATATATTGTCAACCTCTAATCTCGATTCTCAATGTCAACCTGTGCAAACATTTAAACTTGTAGAAGTAAGACTTTTACATTACAATAAGAATTGCAGCATAAGAAGGCACATCGAGGCATATATTTTATTCCTCTAACAGTCAAGTCAGGAAAGAGGCTGGACTTCAGGTGAACAACATTTTCCAATAGTGTAATTTGTTGACCCAAAACTGTTCTACTCTTAATTTCTTTCTTTTCCTGTGTTATTTTAGATCACAACTCTCTGTGTTGACTAATATCTATTGTATTTTTAAGACTCAGACGTTAATATTTGTTGATGTTTTCTAATGTTTCTGTTTTTCCTCCATAGGCACGTGGACCCCCTTTAACCCAGTGACGGTGCGCTCCATCATCTGTAAGTGTCTGCTGACAGTGACTCTCTTTCACTTTGTGAGCAATGTTTGTTTGTGTTGTCTCCATGACGACCACATTAAGTCATTATTGCATTAGGTTTAGAGAAATCAGATCCAAAAAAATTTAGCTGTGCCTCGAGAAACAAGTAAAAACTAGCAGAGTGCAATAAAAAACAAAACTCAGTCGCCAGTAATATTGCCGCCTCAGACCCAGACCTCCAACTATTGATCCGTTCAAAGTGGTAGGTTATTAATTTTTATGATAAAGGCAGTATTAGTAGAGGGATGGAAGCTTTCAAGAAGTTTGAACTTTATGTTTAGGTTTCCAGAAGATATGGTTTTCTAAGTTCACTCACACACAGAATAGGTTTTACATCAAAAGCAAACATTTTCAGTGTAATTGTGATGTAATAATTACTGCTGTAATAACTGTCTGAGTCCTAAAACTTCTTCTCTCAGCACATGGCATGTTTACAGTCTGTAAATGGAGCACATAAGGATTATTCCCTTACTAAATTAGTTGACGATTTCTTCAATAATCCAGTAGTTGTGATTAATCGGTTATCTATTTATCTATACTATTTTTAATGTCAGTCCATACAAAATTCTTCAAAATCTGTCAAAAGCTGTATTTTGTTAATTTATGCGCTGTCTGTAAATATTCTATTATAAGCAATATATAGATATGAGAGCCACATGGCTCCCGCTGAAGCTTTTTCTACTATAACTATGGACCACTCAAATTCATTCATCTTATAAAAGAAAAGATGATCTGACCAGATTTATTCACTGCTACTTTCCATCCTGGACGAATGAGTGATTACACCAACTTGTTTCTTCTTTAACCTAATTTAAATTGTAGGCATATTCTTAAAATTAATTTGTAATTCTAATTTGCATACATTTCTGGCATGTATTAATAACCTCAAAGTATAAAGTTAAAATTTCTTTGCCCTGGGTACTTTGGTTACTCTTTGTTGTGCGACTTGCAGAGTTAATCCCCCAATACCAGCGCCTCCTGTTCTCACTGAAATGTCTGCACTAAATCTATTGTTTGATAGTCCCTCGGTGAGGAGCATATCCTGTGATAACACTCCCTTTGTCGGGAGGTAATTGGATTGAATCGCATGGGGGAGAACCGTGCACTTTGAGTGAGGGGTTTACTGTTTTTATATACTGTAGTTATGGTGTGTTCATGGGCCGTTGGACACGCTGGAAAAATCTCAGTTGGAAAATGCATAATATTAATACCTTCCGCAAGTTGTAACAGAAACCCAGTGTTTCCTTTGATTCAGTATTTAACTTGGGTTTAAAAAGTTGATTAGGTGCATTTGAGGTTCTTGTTTGAGGACAGACATACTCTTAGCGGTAATATAGTCTGATTGAAGAGAGGACCCTTGATTTCAGTTAAATTACGCTAAAACATTACTACATATTAGTTGTCTTTTAATTAAACCATGTCTCACTAGAAGAGATTGATGTCTGATACCAATACTGATTGTTCAGAATCTAGAGAAACTGCCGATATTTTTGGACCTATATGTAGGCCCTAATTTGATTATTTCCCCAAATGAAATAATTTTAATTTACTACAAACTCATCCACAAACCTTTTTCAAACTTGATAAGAGAGCAGTGTAGTCATGTACAGTGCAGTGCCATCTTCACACTAACATGTTCAAATAAAGCTTTATGTATATTCTTAAGGTACAAAATATAAGCCTCTGCTGGAGATTTAAAGCCAAATATCGGTCTGTATCTCTGTTCTCTTCTCACTAGCGATGCATGATTTGCACTTAACATTTGTGACATTTCAAACAACAACAAAACAAAGCTTATAAGCAAGTTAGTGGCTGTGTATGGCTACAACTTAAATTATGTGGCTACAACTTATAATATGCATTTTTCATTGACCTAAATCTTTCCTCAAAAGTATTTGTCATCTTCTCTTTTGCAGCCATGTTCGACAGAGAAAACAAAGGTGGCGTGAACTTTAACGAGTTTGCCGGAGTGTGGAAATACATCACGGACTGGCAGAACATCTTCAGGACGTACGACCGCGACAACTCCGGGTTCATTGATAGAAACGAGCTCAAACAGGCTCTAACTGGATTCGGTGAGCAGCAAAGTATGCTAACCAATATTACCATTAGTGTGCCGTGCAGTGGTGAAGGGCTCTGTGCAGTGAGTGGTTTCTTGATCTTAAATCTTTTTTCTTTCGCAATTCTGAAAAGCCATAACGTATTAGAATGATTAAATGTAAGAAAAAATGTCTTAAACCTGTTTTTTTTTTTTTTTTTCATACCGGCAATAATTTGATCCTTCCTTAACCTAAGTGCCAGTCCGCAATCCCTGAGAAATTGATTCAAAAGTGCATTTAAGGAGAAATGGCATCAGGTATAAAACCAGCAACCAAAATATACAGTATATGCTAAATTAAATCAGGTTTCACAAAAGGAATTATTTCGTCTTTTGTTTCAAGACTTTTGTCAATCTTTCTTTATTCTGAAACTGTTTGCCGTGTAAGTTTGCAGTTCTTCTTTATTATCATGGCACTTTGCAGCATATTATTAGTATTACATAACATGAATTTAAACAACATTGAGGTTTTTCCACCATTGAAATGTTAATGTTTCACCACATCACATGACTTGCAGTAACTGTTAACACATTCCAAGAGTCTCTTCTTTACTTGGATTTTGAGAAGCTAATACACAAGTCTTTTCATATCCTTTTTCTTTAATCATGTAGTGTTATTGTCTCTTACAGGTTACCGTTTGTCAGACCAGTTCTATGGCACACTGATAGAGAAGTTCGATCGCCAGAGAAAGAGTCAGGTGGCGTTTGACGACTTCATCCAGTGCTGTATCGTACTACAGGTAGAGCTTTAAGACGGAATAAACTCAACTGTGGACAGGGATTTCTGGTTCAAGAAGAACAAAAGACACAGAAACAATTTATCAAGTTAAAAGCTTGAGATGCAAGTTCAATTATAATTTGAATTCTTCACAAAGGACTGGTGTGGTATCTCATCACCAAGGAATACGATTATATTTCTGATCAATTTATGAAACTTCAAAAACCAAAAAGCTTAAATTTTGTTTTATTTTTCAAGATTTTAGCAGTCCCGCCCAACAGTCCCGCCCACTTCAAAGCCCACTGAAGCTTCGATGTAAAATTTTCCATTAATTATTTCCTATAAACTTCCTGAAGAATTGAAATATCAAGAGTTTAAAAATACAATGTAGTAGCTAACAGCTATGTGGTTATTTATGTCCATAACACGATTGTTTTCAGTACAAAAAACATATTTAAAACTTAAAATTCTGCTAAATGTCTTAATACCTCAGTGGTCTACAAAGTTTCTGCTGGTGAAAATGTATTAACAGCAAAGTTATTGAAACATTTCAGCTTATAAAGAAGCAGATTTTAAACAAGATTATAAGTCTTGTGATCATTAGTCACCACATTGTTGATAAGCCAGCCCTGAGCAAGCTTTCAAACTTTTAATATATTTTTAAAAATGTATTATTATTTATTCTTTCGGAAAGTCTACGTGAAAAATGAATGGAAAATTTACTTCTGGAACCTCGTGGGAGACGGTCATTGTTGAGCTCCACTGATGGATAGCCTTGACCTTATTTTTAAAAAAAGTCTTGTATTTTAGTATGTGACTTTTACTTCCCAGACCAGAAGTCCTCACCCATTATTTTGCTGTAGCGTATAAATAAAATCATTAACTTCCTTTTTTCTCTTCTGCAGAGGTTGACTGACGTTTTCAGACAGTACGACACAGATCAAGACGGCTGGATCCAAGTATCGTACGAACAGTATCTGTCAATGGTCTTCAACATCGTATAACGCACACTGTTCACCGGAGAAGCACAACTGGACCCGTCTGTGCCAAAGCTACAGGTTCCACCCCAAAGTCTACCATCGCTGCAAGATTTTCAGTACTTATGCTAACGTCTGTCACACGTAATTGTACCGTTATTAATGGTACTAGTTTTTATTGAATCAAAAATAATTAATCCCGGAGAGAATCTGGAAAAGACTTGAACTTCTGTATTAAAAATGTTGCAGTGTTTTTAGGATGACTAAATGCACCGTATGATGTGATGGACTCTGGGGCGGGCCTAAAAGATGGACACAACTATCTTTCTGTCTGTTAATGTTTAAAGAATAGTTTTATGTCTTAAGTTTAAAGCAAGTTAAAATAAGTATCTAATTTGAGAGTTAAAATAAAGCATTGTAAATATGATTTACGACGCGTTGCATGCTTTTCAGGGAAATGTAGCCCCAGATCTAAGCATGCTTTCCCTTTCTCCTGTCTTTAACTCAGCCCTGATTTGCTCAAAGCCATGTTTACAAGTACTGTGAAAGCAGGTCATGTTCTGCTTTGAGATTCTCTGACATGCCAGCTTACATGCCATATTTGTACAAACTTATTTTTAACAGCAATTATTCAATTGTTAGAGCCTCATTTTGGTAGATGTAAGGCTTATTGCCTTTAGTTTGGCTTATTTTCTTGTGCATGATGCCTTAAACTGTGTAAAAAACAACAACAACACAAAAGATTAATCTTTTATTAAAAAATACAAAATGTGTTTGACGTATTTCGCTTTTTTGAATGCCAAGTTCTTAAAATTATTAGATTTTAAGTTACACAGTGTTACTTTTCTGGTGAAGAGTCCATCAGTGTTGCTTGTCTCCATGATGTTATTGTTTTGCAGATCTTCCACAGTATGGCATTAAACATACCTAACTCACTAGGCCAAGTTGCAAGTCAGATCTGTGGAGAGGTGAGCCCGCTTTCAAGACGATTGTGTGGTTTTCAAGTTACTTTTACCAAGAAAAAGGATTGTAATTAAATAAGTGCTTGATATAGATGTTTAGTGCCATAATTTGGCACATTCCATGCAAAGCAGTGACATCTCACTGAAGACAAGCAGGTAGCGGACCACTACCGCCACCAGAGACATACTACATAGTGCAGCTGTATGAAATTCACAATCTCATTCTTACATGATGCACTTAATGCACCACCTAAAGGTAATATCACACCCCAGAATTAATTGTATGAATATTCAATACAATTTCTAGGGCTGCCACTACATAAATAAAAATCAAATCAACGTAATTTCTAGGGTTAAGGATAATATTTAATAACCCTGATAAGCACTGATCACATTTAAATGACCTTAGAAATGTCACTCTGATCTGGCAACCCGGTTTGACTCCTTTGCAGCTCTCTGTCGCCACCTGCTGTTGGACTCGAGCAGATGTTCTTCTGCAGTGCGCCAAAACCACTTGTGGATAGTTTCGTTTCTCCTCGTGTCTGTTTGAGTGTTATATCTTATTTATTTGAGCGTTGAGACCAATATTTTGTATGAGCAGACGTAGGATTCCAATAAAACGGTATTGTAAACCTGCCCAGCGACCTTTGTACGCTTTTTCTGTAAGTTAAACATGGCGCTTCGGTTTCTGCGATCGTGGAACCCTGTTTTGAGGACATTTTATCAAAGTAAAATGGCAGAACAAGCCACAAAGCAAACAGGATCGTTCAGCAGCAGCACAGCAAAGAGAAGCGGGGACAAGGAAGCAGGTTTGTGAATGAGGAAGCTACCTGTGCTAACCTTTGATCTCCTCTAGGGGGCGGTGCACAATAATTATGCTCAGGCAAAGTTCAATATGCAAATCACTTCAATTAATAAAAAACTCATTGCTTTTTTCCAAGTCAAAAGATCTCTGTCACAACACAGCTTGAGCAGAGTCTACAGACAAGCTAAGTCATAATTATGTTTATTTATTTACATTGGATGGACTTTATTTGTCTCCTCATAGCAATACAATTATGTCACAATCCGTAGTGAAATAAAAATGTTATTATGATATGATAAACACACGTATCCTCAGCCTAGCAATACACATTTGTCAAAAGGATCACAATACTTAAAAGATACATAAAAAGATAGCCTGGAGACATTGCAAAACAATATATGGGAAAATATTGTATTAGAGCTTGTGTTTAGTTGATTAATCGGTTGTTGGAGTCTTACTTGACAACATTTTTTATTATTAAACTAACTGTTTTGGTAAGATTTATTTTTTATTAGGGATTTATATGCATAACAGGGGAAGGAGAAACTGGGTTACATTTTTCTATCTGTTTCATCTGCTTTTTTGAAGATGCTGTTACTCGTACTTCTTCTGTCATTTTTGTCGAGATTAGAATAATTTTGTGAGTTTTTGTCAGAGTGTGCCTCATCACATCTCCTTTTTGATTAATTAAAGCACAGGGCATGTCTTTTGTCAAGAAATTCTTTCGTTTACATTAGCCCAAGGAATTATACTTGAGTGTGAATTATCTATACACCGCATTAAAATTGGGATTAGAGGTGGGCGATGGTTAGAAAAAATGAAATCTAAAAATGTTTGGCATTATCTCTACACCGATATTCAGACCATATTTTACTAATGCATCAGGAATGTGCTAAATGTGTCTGCAATTGTCTTGGTTGAAGTTCAAGTATTGGAGAAAGCCTGACTAAACAGTAAAATTATCGAGAAAAGTGCAGAAATATTGCTTTTTACCCTTGGAAAATTACACCAGACGTTTGTGTCTCTTTTTGAGGATAATTGTTTTAATTATAGACTATATACCCAACATAAAATTTTAGCCTATTTCCAAACAGAAATTGCAGTATGATTCACTTATTTTTTAAGTATCTCCCACCCCTAATCGGGACTAAAACTGAAACTGAATCTGGACTGGACCAGAACTAAATTAGGCTCAAACCAGGACAAGTGTGAACGCACCCTTAATCAACAATTGAGGTTAACCTGACAGCGGTCTATCCCACATTGTTACAGTCTGTTGTGTTTTGTTTGGTCCCTCTGTCTCATTCCTCTGCATTAGTGGCGGGACAGACCGTGGTGTCGGAGCGGAGGGGGGCTGTGGTCACGGTGGCGATAAACCGTCCAGAGGTGCGAAATGCGGTGAACCAGGAGACAGCGCGGCGTCTGCTGCAGGAGCTGGAGGCCTTTGACCGGGACCCAGGCTTAAATGTGGCGGTCCTCCACGGGAAAGGTTAGAGGAGCAGACAGCAAATGCAATTCTCTTTTGGCTTGTGCCATAATCACAAGTCAATTTTCCAGACTGAGGTGGTTTTATTGGATCCAAAATCAAAACACTTTTCACGTTTATTGCCCTGTATTTGACCTGAAACTTTTTGCACAATAACAAAATATATCTTCTAAAGCAGGGGTTCATAAAGTGGGCTAAACACTGAGCAGGGAACGCAAGATGATATCAAGTATATTTGTTAATTTTTACATAAAACGACATATTGTTGTCGAAACTGGATTCTTTGAATATAAAACTCAGTATCTTGTTAGCCTAGAATGCAGACTGACTCTTTTCATTGTCTAATACAGAATATCTTTGGTCGCTCCTGCGTCTCAGGTCAAACTCAAACAGAGTCATGCCATCAAGTTGGCTTATCCGTCTGTCAATCACTGGCCTGGGATCCAGATGACTTCTTCAGCAGTTTACAAAGAGGTCCCTCTGTCGCGCTTTGAGCCAAACTCCAACAGAACCGTGCAATCCAATTTGTTTATTTCTGTAAGCATATGAAACTAAGGAGCTCATTGGTGGTTTGGACGGATAATGCATGTCCCTGATTGGCTAATTAACCTGTCAATCACACCTATCTGAACTTGGGGAGATGAAACCGGTAACCAGATATCAGGCTTGTAAAAATAAATAAAATACATAATAGATATCATTCTGGACTTTCCAAGCAAGTCAAACACGCTCATCTTAACTCAGAGAGATGAGAACAGGGCCCAGAATGGCAAGTACAATATCATGCTGGAATATCAGACTCTGACATAAATAAATTATTCACAAAGTATTATACAATAATAATACACCCATTTTTAAATTCAAATGGATTCCTTACCCAAATTAAGGCGACGCTGTCTTGATTTTTAATGTATTCAAAAAATAAATATCTTTTGATTTTGAGGCTTTACATTTACCTACATAAACCAAGTCAACTTTTTTCCCCAGTATTCTTTACTTTTTGTCCTATATTGTCCGTTTATCACTTCTTTATGTGAGTCAAGGCTAGGCTAAATATCTGTATTGCATTAAATACATTTCGTAAAGTGAAGTGGTTGTGAACACATTTTCAAGTGGTCAGCCTGCTCTCTGTCACCCGTCAGAGCCAACATTATGCCAAGCTCCTAATAACTTTTAAAATAATCACTGCACTCACCGCTCTGTCTCACATTCAACATAATTTCTTCAACCTGGATCAACCTGTGCTTTTTACCAATGTTTGAACAAAGTGCTTCATTTCCCCTGGGATGTCGGCCATGTTTGTAGTGCCACAGATTCCCTTCAAAACAAGATGGCTGACCTCTGATGGGGTTAACGTCTTGTCTTTGCGATGATGTGACAAGGAGCGAGGGCCTCGTTTGGATGTAGTATTTATAAAACCATGAGGAATCAATTTTGCTCAAATTAGCGCCAACACGATCACTCTCCCAGCTCTCTTTTTTTGGTGTCAAACTGTTTTTCTTTTCAACATGTGAAATTAAGAGTAATTGCAGTTGGAGGTTTTGAATATGCCTGCACATATTTGAGAGGTTTTGGGCTTCAGGTTTCTTTGGACGTTTGCGGTCGATCTCGATGGCAAACTAAAGTGTGTCACCTCAGAGGTATGCAGAGCTGAGCTGGCATTTAAACCAGGCAATGTCCTGTCAAAGTAAATGTTGCTGTTCTGAACAAAAAACAGGACAGGAGTTATTTGGTTTATGACTCAGGGTTGTTCTGAGTCCACTTGCAGCAGAAAAAGCCTTGTTAGTAATGCAAGATTTTAATGTGAATTTTACAGTTATATTAGCTAGTTTGTAATAAAAATGCACTATGTAATGTTTCTGGTAGAAGGCCTGCCACCTGCTTGTCTTCATGAACAGACATCTAGCTTTTTTAATTTAAGGTACACTATATAGAGAAATATGTCCTCTGCATTTGACCCATCCCTCAGTGTCGCCGGGGAAACCTGTCAGGAGCCGTAAACACAATAGTCCAGCGCCCGGGGCCCCGACTCCAGATCATAGTCAGGACAATTGCTGGAGGATTTTACCTATGGTGCATGTTTTGTGTTGATGAAGGAAACCAGAGTGCCCGGACGAATCCCACTCAGACACTGGGAGAAACATTATCAGCTTTTTATAATGGTCAAAACAACATTTTAGGAACAGCTTTGGTCTGATGTTCAACCAGTTTTAAGGAAGATCACCTGGTATCGATTGATATCGCCAAAGCGCCCCTAAACTTATCGTATGATTCAGTGCAGATTCAGGGGGGAAGCTAAAATGGTTTATACAGTTATTGTTTGTAATACAGTATAGCTAGTGCAAAGGCCTTGCAACAAAAGAATGATGTATCATACCCCATTTGTGGATTTTCTTTTTAATCAATCAGTATTTGTTTGATTTTAAAATTTCAGTTTGACATAGATATTTTATCTGCCTTGCCCCAGTCTGTGCCACGTGTCATTCCCCGTTTGTCCTCATTGCATCAGATTTGTCTTTTTTGAGTGAAAATGAAAATAGAAGAGCAGTTAGACTAAAAATATGGCTGCATGTTTAAACAATCATGCAACAAATGATTTTATTTGACAAATAAATAGGCTATGTCATGTTTTTATTTTTACTAAAGCAAGTCTTAATATCTTAATTAGGCAAATATCGGTTATTTGCCCCAACAACAGGACAACTATGTAATATTGTATTGCCTCAAAAAATCCATATCGGGCCCTCCCTAATGTAAAATAATGTAAAATACCATCTAAAGGAACACTGGCTCTTGACCCCCAGTTCTTCTGTCTTCTTACAAATCCATTTCAAAACCTAAATATGTCAGAATTCCTCCACAATCTGAAAAACGAGGATGATAAATGTATTGTCATAAGATCTCATCCATGTACCAGTAGGGTTTCACACGACTGTACATCACTGACATAACTCATTTCCTACACTTGCGACCCCAGCCCTTTCGAGCTCCTCCGTCTCGTCTCAGTTTCCCATAAACAGCATGACACACTGCGCTCCTCTAATTGCTCTGTGTTCACCCAAAACTGTAATCTGGGTGTTACAGGCGGCTGTGTTCATTATAATCATTTTCATTTCTCTCATTTCACACATTATATGAGTCTGTGCACTAAGCCTTCGACAAACTGTTTCTGTTATTTGTTGGTCACTTGGGAAATGCAGTGATGACCGCACGAATCCAAATGGAAGACTGTGGTTTCAATGGAGTTCCCTGAACGACAATAATGCTCTTAGTGAGGAGTGAGCCATATTGAAAACCAATTATTTCTGTATATGAACAATCCGACAATGTCAATTAGATCTTTTTTGCAATCCGTCTGAAATGTGCTAAACAGGTCTGTAAACGCCTTGGGAATGAATTAGTGCACAAAAAGTGAAAGTGTTAAACTCAAAAGTGCAGAAATGTCTATATACCTTGTTAGAAAGATTACACTGCAAATCTCTGTTCTTTTCATCGGATCAATTTGCACCATTTTTATATACTCAAGATACTACATTTAAATAATAAAATAAATAAAACACGTATTACAAAATGCTGCCAAAAGAGCTGATGAAACATAAAAAAGTAAACAAACTTATGTTGCAATCTTTTCAAACAACTTTTGCACTTTAGTTGATCATTTTTGCATTCCTATCACATTTGTGTGATACTTAAACCTCAAGTAATACATTTAAATATATGGTGTAGCACATATATTTAAATTATCCTCCTTGAAATACAGTATTTTGAAATGCATTTTGGCCAATATCTCCCACCCCTAATTCAAAAAGAAATCTTACTTTTATTTTTTGGCTCTTTGGGAAATTTAGTGATGACTATGAATTAAAAAAAAACAAAAAACAGTGGTTTCAATGGAGATCCCTGTACGACAGTAATGCTCTTTGCGTATATTACATTGGGTCTCTTGGATATTGGAAAGTGTTTATGTGCCAACCAACTCAAAGCAAACTGCAATCCAAATTGCCGTCCTCGGACTCTAGCTCAACTTGTTGTTTTTTTCCTCCTCATCATTTTCCCTTCCTCTCTGACTTTCCATCTGCCATACTTTGTAATTTTGTGGTCTCTTCCAGGAGGGAATTTCTGCGCTGGTTATGATTTGAAAGAGCTGGCCAATCACACAGACTCCCTCAAATTGGAGCAAGATGTCACCAAGGGTGCCGGGCCGATGGTGAGAGACGTTCCCTGCCCGTGTGTCGACTGTTCACAGCATTCTCACGTGATGCAGTGACTTCATATGTAACGAGCAGAATCATTTAGCTTTCCAACCCAAAGAACACGGATCATTTACAGGATTTACATCATAACTGTAAAATAACCCTGAAAAGCACTAATGGTTCACTGTATGTAATGGTGTTTGTTAAAACTGGTTGAATTTGAAAGCGTCAATTACTAATATGTAAAAGAATATATATCGATACTCAAGTGGTTTTGTTTATTGCACAGAAATGACATACAAAACATACAAAAACAGTCTAAAAACACTCAAAATTCTAATAATTGTAAAGACTCTTTTATACTTGTTTTATGATAACCCATTACTTACCCATCAAAATACATAATTTTATTGGAGAAGCAAAAAAAAAAGAGATCCGAGGCACTTTTGTTTAAAGATTTTGTTTAATTTCTTAATGTACATCTTTTTTTTGCTTCTCCAGTAAGTTTTTCTGCCCACTTCACTGAAGAGCACCTTGCTACACCTTTTGCTTGTGATCCAGTGAGTGCTAGAATTATAATTCTTTGTGACTGATGGTTTTATCATTTGATTTTGGCAAAAAATTCCACTAAAACTGCAAATATGTGTATAGAGTCAGATCAATCAGTTGGCCTTCAACAATTTTTCTTTCAAAAATGAATGCAGAATACAAGATCGTGAATTTGTCAAGAAATAAAAATTTATGAAAAACAGTAAATACTTTAACTTTTTTTTTAATGACATCAGTTACTGCCAATATCTTTGTAATGACCTGAGCAGATTCATTGCACAGACGACCTGGTGTGATGCTAACTCAATAAAACACAAAATTGTGACTAAAAAGTGCGTAGGAGAAACCGAATGACCCTCATCCTCCACTTGACACGGGATAAAGATCATAACACAAAAGATTTACAGTCAGTGAGCCTCATAAAACCTGCAGACTCCATAAAATTTGTTTGGATTGCATGTTAAAGCCCCAGGATCACAAGACCTCCTCAGTGTAAAATTATATAGCATTGTATCTCTCTCCGTGCTGCAGCGGCCAAAGCGTGACGCACTCCTTGTTGCTCTTTCATTTTGAGAAACGAAAAAGGAAGTCAAACCTGGACGGCCGTTAGTTGATTCACGGGAATTTTAAAAGTCAGAAAAGCGTGAAATGTAAAAAATATCCATGAACAGACATGCAGTGTTGAGCAATGCATATAAAATTGAATAAAGCCAGCGTTTCTTTTTATAGGCCACAAAAAGGCGGCCAATTTCAGGATGTGGTGTGTATTGTTTGTGGTTTGCTTACTATTAAAGTATTCTCAAAGGTGCGATCGTGTTGTTCCTTCAGGGGCCGTCCCGTTTGCAGCTGTCCAAGCCTCTCATAGCAGCGGTCAGTGGTTACGCAGTGGCTGGGGGACTGGAGCTGGCTCTTCTGGCCGATCTGAGGGTTGTGGAGGAGAGCGCGGTGATGGGGGTCTTCTGTCGGAGATTTGGTGAGTCAATCTCCATTAAGTAAGATGGGAACTATTTCAAAAGAGTCGTGTATGATATGTGTATGATATATAAAATAAAGCCAAGAAATATGGCTTTTTGTTTTATTGCTTTGCCTGGAATGTTCCTTTGTTTGGCACAAAACGTATAAATCTCCATGGAGACATGCAGGAGATGCCACCAGGCCAAATTACTGGTCAGATCTGTGGAAAGGGGATTCCGTTCATTGTAAGAATGCATTTTTAAGCTAATAAAATGCTTGTAATTTAAAAAATGCACGATAGATATGTTTATGCCATACTTTTAAAGATTCCAAAGCATCACCATCTTCATAGAGCTGTACTTTGTTACTTCAGAGTAACAAAAGCTATCCACTTCATTAGTTAAATATGCTGTCACTCACTCACAGTATGACAGACCAACAGGAGAAGTGGGTGGAGAAAAGTGTGTTTGAACATAGAGTAGCATTAAATAGAAAATAACATTGTCAAGAATCATATCCTAATTTTACTTTGTTATATATGTTTTATATCACCCACCTATATATATATAAAAACGTTAACTCTTTTTTTTCAGTATGGTTGTCAAAAAACTGCTACTCACATATCAAGTTTATATACTATTTTAAAAAATAATAGATATTGGGGAAAATATAATAATTAGGAAAAATCTGAACCTTTGAATAGTTTAGAATGATCAGAACTAGCACAAGACCACATGATAATATGACTACTATTATTTGGTGTTTTCTATTTGGTGTTAGCTAAATTGGCAGTGAGACTTAATTAGTATCAAAATATATTCTGAAATTTTGGATGTGACAACACTTAGTTATTATGATTTTTGCTTCATAGCAGCTGACATAACAATACTCTCTCCTGATTTTCTTTATTTACCTTTTGTCTGCCCTCTGTATTTGCTTGTCTAATTATATCTGTTGAAACTCTCCCTCTGTATCCTCTGTGTCAGAGCATACATTTATCTCTTTGTTTCGGGAAGTCAGTTCTGTTCTGACAGTTGTTACCCTCTCCGCTGTTATCTCTTTAGCTTCATGTTGTTTTTTGCGTGCGAGGATGGAGTCACCGCCCGATAACACTGCTGACCATGACCCATGATCTTTGATAAGTCCAACCAGGAAGTAGCTAACGGCCAGGTTTCCAGCCAAACACCTCACACATCACTTATGTCCCTCCATTTCTCTATAAACAACTGTCAATTTTTATATGCATCATATAGGGCCCACAGATGGTGAGTAGAACAGTTTCTACTTCAAAATAATCCTATTCTAGTTGAAGAAAAAAGGAAAACTAAAAATATAACTAATGAAGTATGCTATTGAGAAGTTTTTTGAGCTTAACATCTGATTCAAGGTTTAAAATAGCTGTAATGTAATGTAATATTGCAATGTAGAAATTGCTGCATGAATTCAGATTTAAAAGAGAGAGAAGAAAGTTTATAACAAGCAAGTAGGGATCAGTTAGGGCTGGGTGATATGACAAAAAATGAATTGCAATATTTTCCTCCTATTAATGGATCAAGATTTTGTTTTATTAATTTCCTGGACATAAACAATACATACTTTTAATAATTGCCATAAAAGAAGGCCTTACTGACAGGATTACCTGGAGACCTCTCGATCAAAAGCCCCTAGCTGATCACTGACGATATGAAATTACAGAATCTCAATCTCGTTTCAAATGTGATTAATTGCACAGCCCTAAGATTAGTGACCAATAAATGTTTACCGTGAGATGCTACATACTCGAGTAGGATAAGGATAAAACATGTTGCAATTAAACTGTAACATACAATTTATTTTAAAATGTTATTCAAGTAACTCGTCACGACCCACGTTTTGTTTCCAGCTGGCACAGTTTATCCAGTCGTTGCTCTACTTTTGAAAGACACTTTTGTCAACACTTTTGCCTAATCCTGATCCTAACACAGCTTCAGTCTGTGTTTCAGAGGAGCTTGCTGTAACATTTCATATACAGTTTGTCACAGTTGGGTCTAAAAATATCCCATCAGTGCTTTACGTAGAGTGTTGTGCTATAATTTACTGTCAGTGCTCGACTTGGAGGGTAAACATGTCAGATGGTCTGTAATTTAAAGGGGCGCATCATGGAAAGTGCCCTGTCGTTCAACCTGTCTGCACTCAATGCCAGAGAATGTAATGTTTATGGTCAGACAGTGAATAAGAAGACATGAAGGAAACAAGGTAAAGAAACATCCCTTTGCTCATTCTCCAACGTCAAAAAGGTTCAATATTGAGTCTTTTGCTTCTATTGTCCAACTGTTCTGTCTATGTGACCCAAATGAACATTACACACAGGTGGAGATGTCAAGATTATTCAATGTAATTAGAGATCGATTAGGTTTAAGTTTTTTTTTTTTTTTTATGGCTGACACTGATTGTTATTAGACCAGAATAAGAATGATTTTAGTTATCCCTGGGGAGATGCTTTTAAAAAAAGGACACAAAAACATTTTTTGTCCAAAAATTGATGCTACCGTTGTCTTTTAAAAAAAATCTTATAGTACTTTGAGATTTGCTTTCAAATGTAATGTGCATTATTAGTAAAATGTGTAATTATTATTATTATGGCTGATTAGCTCTGCCGATATTTTGGGATCAATATGTAGAGCTGATTTTCCCCATATATACGAATTGAAAATGCAAAACAAAGTAATCGACAACCGTCTTTTTAATTGTGCAAATCTATAAGAGCCGTGTTATCATAGTTGTGTCGTGCCCTCTTTTCACTTAAGTCTTAGATACAGTTAAATGTCCTTCCTTTGTTCAGGTGGTGAGCCAAACCAACATATCGGCCACATGTTAGAAATTAAAGGCCAGTAGCTGATACAGCAGCCTAAAACTGCAGACATTGGCCCAATACATTGGTCTATCTCTGAATGTAACTGTACAAAATACTTTAGACACAAGAATAAGTAATTTCAACTCAATCTATCCTCCTAAAATATAAACCTAAATATTATCTGTCTATTTATGTTGTGTTTACTTTTAGAAAGTTTGATTTTAAGACACATTGGGTTCAATGGTGATTAATTGCTGATCATTTTGTAGTTTTATGGGAGCAGCCGTAGCTCAGTAGTTTAAGTGGTCACACTCCAACTCTAAGGTCATGGCTCTGACCAGTGCATATTGTCGTTGTGTCCTCGAGCAAAACACATCACCCACCTTGCCTACGTATTCATTTTGTGCGTGAATAAAGGAGGAGATGGCGCAGATTGGTGGTCTAACTTTGAGCCATTGCGATTGCGATTTATAGCCAGTAATTGATATTGTTGTAGTTTTGTCCAACTTTTATGTTCATTTTAATGTTACATTTTTAACCCAGCAAAGTTGGATTGTTGCAACAGTGTTTGTTCTATTGAATTATGTGTTTAGCTTTTGTAGTTGTTATACAAGTCTTCTTACTCGATTCATTAGTAAAGGATAAATATTGTAACCTCACACTGGTAGTGGGCATGCTTATTTTAAATTTAAACAATATGAACAACTCACATTTCCGTCCAAAGCCGCCCTGTAATGTGGGCAGTGTAGTTTATTTAAAGATCTATCATTTCTGCCTGAATATTTTCCTTTAATGGTTCAATCCTGTAACAGTTTTCGGGGCGGGCGCAGATGGCAGCAGCCCGAGGGAATCCCTGGTGGCTGTGGCATTTGAAAAACCCTTTAGAGACTCTTTGGTCCGCTCTGATGTGGGCCAATCGCGACCACAAGTTTTCTGGCACGTGATTGGCTGTCGAACCCGCGGCTTCCTGTCTGGGGCCCCTCTGTCCCGCTGAGAAGGAAATGAGAAGGCGGGCGGAGGTTTGCGTCACACCAGTCTGGTCCTGTCTGCCGCTCATTCAATACTGAGGGATGTGAATGAAAAACCACTCTGCATAGCTAATTCAGTCATGGGAATTTGAAATGACCTTATATTTTTAATATATTATCCAAGCAACACAAGCTCTCATATTTTTCTGTCAAGGTATTTTAAACTTGGAATAAAGTCCTCCCTAAAATGCAGAGGTGGAAGAAGTGGCCATAGGTTTTACTCAAGTAAGAGTGCTGTTAATTCAAAATGGTGTAGTCACGTTACTAACATTTCAAACTTGATTTCGATACAGTGGAGTAGCTCGATACCAATTTCAATACCACAAGTAAACATAGTAAAAAAGCACACACAGAATAAACACAATAGACTGTAATTTCTGATACTAAATTATAGTTCTTTCTCATAAACTACTCTTCTTATATTCTGCTTATATACTTAAGTTTATTTTAGTTCTGATGAATCTCAAGATCATTCTAAAACTGTTCAGGAAAGGTTCCATTTTGTCCTGTTTATGTGGATTTTTGCATGGTACTGGCTCAAACAAGTATTTCAATGATAGTTTTAGTATTGATTAGTATGTGAGTGAGTCTAAAATGTCTGCACTTTTTACAGTGTTCAAGATTGACCATCACACAGAGAAACTGACTTAATTATTATATTGCTCATATCCCATTCTTTTCATATCAATTCTTTAGAAATGTATTTTAAAATTCACCCAATTTTATTAATCGGATAACATGAGATAGAATATGAGTTGACATAGAGATGAAACTAGGATTTTAATGTATTTGGCAAATCTAAATCAGATAATGGACTGTTGTACGCTTTTATTCTTCGCAATTTCCTGTTGGTCGTTCACATTACACACTGTCTGACCTCTCATCATAAGTCTTAAGACAATAATGTTTTTTTATGAATGGATTCTAGCTGTGTCATGCAAGTACGATGTCTTAATATTATCACGATCATTAATTCAAGTATGCTTCAAGATTATTGTTGTATTAAAAATATTCTGGGCTATTTTGTCAGTGGCATAGACTAGTTTCAGTATTATCTTTTTTGTGATATTTTCTATTTTAACAGGTCTACATGTAGTTCACGTGTAGTTTGTGTCACATTTAGTAGCATTTTTTTCAGTTTTTGTCACTTTTAGTCACATTTTTTGTCCCTTTTTGTTGCATTTTTGTCACTTTTTAGTCACTTTTTAGTCACTTTTAGTCACAGGTTTGTCGCCTGTTGCCTGTCAGAACATCTTTGCACAAATCTAATCTACACTGTTACCAGTTTTTATGCAGAATATTGGTCGAAAAATTATTATTGCACTTACAAAATTACACCGTTCGAGATTTGCTAATTGCGTCCATTCAAATTGTGATCTTTATTCAATTCCGATTGATTGTGCGGCCTTACAAAACAGAAACAAAGCAAAAGGACTACAAAGGTGTAAATATCAAGGAAATGCAAGTTTAAACAGGTGAGTTTTCAGTAATGAGTTGAAGTTCTGTAATGAGTCCTAGTTTCTGATGGGATGAGGATGATTTGTGTAATCTGACCTGGAATATTTTTAACGTGGTGTCCCAAGATACCGTGGCATGTCACTACCCCTTCCTCTCCTCCCGTCTCCCCTCTCTGAGCCCTCTTTTACCTGGATGTGGGAGAGTCTTTGGGTGCCAAAAGGAAGAAGCCACATGTTGCATGGAAGTCGTGGCTCGGTCCAAAGCTGACATGCAGTGGGCCAATGCAAACACCTGCTCTCTGAGTTTAAACCGTGTCCAGCGATTACATCACTTCACTCTCCTGCGAGGCACGCTACAATAACAGCAGATAAAGCTTACAATAAGTTCAGCTCCAGAGGCAACACAGGAGTTATAAGTTCATGTTTAAAATGGTTTCCTCTGTAATAAGCTACACCTTAAACCCATCCAAGGTTTAGTTCCTCTTCAGCTGTTTTAGTTTTTGATCCCTCAATCTCTCTCTTGGTGGTCTTCTGTACTTGCCATTTCAAATTTGAAAGTGCGCTATCTAACTTTTCTTGTAAAGGATCCACCACCTGCTTGTGCTTGACGTAACATGTCCATGGAGACAAGCTAGCGGTCAACTCCGACCAGAAAAGTTACAAAGTGCACCTTGGAGAACTGCTATCCCTGTTTTTGAACACAATGGGATTAAAACACTTACATAACTCTTCTTCAATTCACACTGTTTAAAAGTTATTTGTTGATTGATGGTTTTTATCTTCTTAATCCATTTGGTCAAAGCTGTCCGGAAATCCACATCAAACCTAATGATACTGCCCACACGTGAAGGCATTGTAGTGGGCTGGTCTTTGAAGTGGGAGATGCCAGCGGGACCAGCAGCACACGGACACTGGAGTGTGTCGGGTTTCATGGTTCTTAGTGACTGTGGATTCTTCCCTCCTTTTACATAGGCTTTGACATACATGACTTTTTACAAAAAACACCTTTTACATAGATTTGGTATTTTTAAAATAGTTCAGACAATTAACTTGAAACAAAATAAAACAGAAACAGAATAAACTTTATTGTCCTTGAGGGCAATTTGTCATGGGCAAAGTGCCACACAGTTGCTGCAGACAAACATCACACAGTAATACTAATTAAAACACATGGCAGCTTTAAAAAGTAAGTAAAGTGCTTGCTTGAGTAATGTAAATGAGTTACTGAAACATGTCACATTAATTAATTAATTAATCTGACCATTAGATAAAGAATTGATCATGGCCCTCAGACTAAACTAGAAACTCAATGGAATCAGGATCACCCCCAACGAAAGATTGGCGAAAGATAAAATACTTGTGAGGGAGTGCTACTTTTACAAGGAACTATGCGCACGATATAACGGAATGCACATATCTACCTATCTATTTTAGGAGCTGAATAATAAGCTGGAAGTTCACTACAAGATAATTTACTGTGCACACACAAAGCTACGTTTTCAATGGGATCATACTCAAAAATGTCAGTCCCCCCAGTAGGTTAACTTCCTGGCTGATTATCTTGTATCAGGATCTGTAGCCAGACTCTTTCAAAATCCTCAAACCTCTGCAGTCCATTCATGCGGGACAAGGCGCAGGTTGTGGTAATTCTCAAACAGGACACATGGCAGACGGGACTATCAGAGAAAGGGGGGTGTAAAGGGGGAGAGGTGCCGCAGACAAGAGGCCTGGATAAGACGGGACATCCTTCCGGTAACTGATAGCGATGGTGCCAACAGTAGCACAATAGACAGGCGCATGGAGGAGGTCAAGCAAGCGTTTTTTAATCTAATCTGCTGCTTTACTCCCAAACTCCACATTTTACTATACTTTACACAGTTTTTGATTCATTTTCTTCTCCAATTTAAACAATGGCTGGATGTAACATTAGGAGCTCTATCTAATCAGTCCACTGTTTGGTTAGGATGTGCATGTGCCTTCTGGTGCATGTTTTGTGGCGATAATCCTTCATGTTTGTCATGTTTATGTGATTTATGAACATTTGAACGAAATCTAGTCAAATATGTGGCTTTTTGAAGATGATACTGTACATCTGTGCAGTATCTGATGGGAGACGGATTTACATACTGTTCTTAAAAAGGAAAAAAAAAAATAACTATAACTTTAAATGATTGATATAATTATCTGCAAATATTAGTCACAACAGCAAATCAAATATCGACCGTTAGTAAATTTAAAAGGTCCATGTTGGATAATCCTAACGTTCTAATTACAGTTTTGTGATTATGTTGGTGCTTAATATTAGGCAAAAAAAAGCATTTCACATGAGATGGAATAACTGTCAGGTAGGGCTGGGCGATATGGTGATAAAAAATTGAATCGTGAGCTTGTCCCTGTGACAATCTGCTATTTTGTGAAGCCGTCGTGTCGTGATTCACTGTTTCTCTCTTTAATGCAGCTTTTTCTCTTGTTTAGCCTCTGAGCAGATGACTTTGAAAGACCAGGGCTGCACAATTAAACGAAATCAACACAAAATAGCAATTTTAATTTTAAGTGCAATAATTTCTTCCACAATCAACAAAATGTCTTGCTTTGATTTGAATAAAAACTGCTAACACTGTAGTTTGGATTTGTACAAACATGTTCTGAAACAAAAGGGCAACTAGAAGCACTAAAAATGTGTTCAAAAGCGTCAAAAATGTGCCTTCAAACAACAAACGTGACACAATGCACCAAAACATGACTAAATGCAACAAAATTGTATTTAAAAGGTGAATTTGAACAGAATCCTATTATTAAAATGTATATCACAAATCTAATTGTAATTGCACTGGTCAGGAAAATCACAATTTCAAGATTTTTTTCTAAATCATGCAGCTCTATCTTAGGCAACAGAAAAATACAAAGTGAACACGAATTGTGATAAAATCGAAATCATGATCTGGCCCTAAGAAAATCGGGATAATAATTTTTTGCCATATCCCCCAGCCCTATAGTCAGGCAAGTTGTTTTTGTTATGTTTAGCTTTATTAAAGTTGTGAAACACATACTGCCGTAAAGAGACATAATTACAAGATTTAAAAAATACATCTCAACATTATATAAAATATTAAGTGCAGATATTGTTGTTAGCAGAGAGAGAGATATGGTTTTGTAATACACCTAGATGAAACTACACTTACAACAACAATACCACACTAACAGTCAATACTTGGAAAACATGACACTATCACAATGACTTTCTACATAATGTGGACAAAAATACCATGTGTACTGTCTGAAAAGGCCATTCAAAGTACTTTATTATGCCCTTGACCACCTGCTGTAGGTGGGCGTATTGTTACAACACAAGGTTCAAACGGGGCACCACAGAGCACTGTCTGAACATTGTCTGAAACTCTGTGCTCTGTATCTGTCAGACACACACCTGCGCTTCAAGGATGTGTCATTGTTAAATGAGAGGCATTCAGGTGAAATGTGTGCGTCATTTCATCACCGCTGTGTGCCAACCACTACTCTGTAATTTACCCTGCACTAGAAAACACTGACTGGCAATACATGGACAAACACCAAATCTAATATATGTAATGTAGACCTATAGCGCTTTTCATGACATGTAAAGACGCTCCACAGTTTAAGAGTGACAAAAACACAAATCTAAAAATGTAGGGGGAGAAAAAGGAAAAACAATCTAAATAGAATATCATAAAAATCAAATACTCCTTACAAGAAACAAACAGTGTAGGTGAAGCTGAGATATTACCAGATATTTTGACGAAAAGAACAACATACCACTGTCCGGCCAAAAAGTCACTACAGAAAAAAGGTCCAGTGTTTGGTTGGATCGCATCTAGTTTTGATTACAGCACACATTCTCTGCGCCCTTGTTTCATTAAGCTTCTGCAAAGTCAAAATGTTTTTAAACACAGTGTTTCATTAGTTTTTCACTGAAGTGTTGTATTGATGATGGAAAAGTGTGACCACTGCCAAATTTTTCTCCAGCACTTCCAAAAGATTAAGATCTGTACTTCCAATCCATGTGTGAAAATGATGTCTCCTGCATCTGAACCACTGTGAGCCGCATGAATCCTGGCATTGTCATCTTGGAATTAGTGAAGAAGAGATCCATTAAGAAAATAACCTGGTCGTTCAGGATGTTCAGGTCGTCAGCTGATCTCATTCTTTGGGCACACAGTGTTTCTGAACCTCCTCCTCCAACACCATGGTTTCCCACTATCCTTCCAGCTTTTAATAATGCGTTGCCAATGGCATTTTGATCAATTTCTCTTATTTTCCCCTGCTTGATGTCCATGATTTGACCCTTCCCAAACACACTCACATCCTTTCCACAACCACAGGTTGTCTTTTCATATTTGTTACAGAAATGAGAATCCACGCACTAAGGCTGTAGTCCTTTAGTCGTTTAGTTGATTAGTCAATCAGTGGTATCTTAGTCGACCAAGACTTTTATCAGTCGACTAATCATTTTATTTATACTAAATTATTATGAAAGGATTTATATGGCAAAAACGACAAAATATGAAGTGAGTTAGCTGAAGATTTTGGAGCCTTAACGTATAATTACACTGTCTCCTTGTACTTTTCTGTATAAATGGTTGTTTTTGAACTCCTCTACAGTTGTGTTCTTTTGAGTGCAGTTTGGTTTAGATAAATGGAAATACTTCACAGTTTTAATATAGTTTCCACACCCCCTTCTAGTCGACTAATCGGTCGACAGGGCTGTTCTTTAGTCGACCAAGAATTTCTTTAGTCGACTGCAGCCCTACCACGCTCTGCATCAGTTGGGTTTAAGTATCACCCACATAATTTATCCAATAGGAGGCTTGTAACTATTTGCTTAGTTGAATGATGACTTTTTTTATTGTCCAGGCAGTATAGTAGGTAATGTGTTTCAAAACAAATAAAGAGGTTTCAAAGTTAGTCTTCTATAATCATCATAATCGGAAATAATAGAAAAGGCAATACGACAATAAGCTGCAGGCAAATGGGTTCAAGACCAGGGAGGGACATTCAAAAACAGGATTCCAACTCACAATCTTGAGAAGGTAGAGCAACTCCTCCATAATCTCTTTTTACCCCTTCCAGCAATTTTTTTTCCATCATTACACTGATAGTGATAGTCAAACAACATGTAAATGCTTTGCAAAATAGTGCAAAAATGTCAATGCCAATCCTTGTTTTGAAGATTACACAGCCCAGTTCTTGTTCTTTTTTTTTGTGCTCTTTTTTTTTTTAACTTACTTTATTGAGATTTATATCTTTACATTAATATCATATTCCAACATTCAGACAACAACAAACAGAACACAAAACACTTCTTTTTTTTGTGCTCTTTTTGTATCCTTTTTAACAGGAGTTGTATAAGTTTTATATAGCCAAAATACTTGATATTACTATTTTGCATATCTCCAAAAAACACCCATATTCCACTGATATTTACTTAGTGTCCCAGAGTTAAGTTAGTAGTCATTGTTACCCCTTCTCTGCCTCAGCCCGGCCTCTTAGCTCTGTAGCTGTCAGATTCCCACACGTGCTGACTGAGTGTCCCAAATGCTTTTACACTGGTATTCCATGTATTCCAGTTTAATTTATTTGAGAAAGAGAGTAGAATGAATGGGATCTTAGTGTTTCCAAAGCTCCCCACAGGACGAGGGAGCGAGGAGGTGAAAAAAAGTCAAACTCACATGATGATTTGGGGTTATGAAAACATGTCCGACACATGTGCTCTCAATAAGGGGCGGTCAGAAGGAATCAGCCACTCGGAGGAATTAGGGAGTCCAGGATCGCGGCCTCAGAGAAACTATGCCACTACCAGCTGGTGCTCTTTAGAAATTAGGACACATGCCAGAAGCTTAGAGCGTGTGCACTGGAGTGGACTTTCTATTTTCGATTTTGCTCAGGGGTGTTCAAAGTCACATTGTGCAGGTAATTTTAATTCAGACTGCCCATATTATAAGCTATTGCGTTACATATATAGCAGTGGGCTCATCTTTAGTTTAATAATGCTTTGGGAATCTAACAACAACCGAAATATTATGACATTGTCAAAAGACTCACAATAATATCTTATGCTGCCGTGATATATTGAATTACAAGCTTCTTTTCTAAAATCCATTGTTTTGTTGCAGGATAATTAACTTTGGAATATGGTTGTTATGATTCACATCAAAAACTAGTCAAGGCATTTTAAAAGGAAAAAGTGTCTATACTTCTGTCTCTTCAAAAATTCACAATAAACATGGCACTGTGAAATTGATAATATCGTGCTGAGAGATCAGGATATCGTAACGTTTCTGATATTATATATCGTGGCCTTTAGCTTTTATTTGACTGGAAATATACGTTTGGAGAAAAGGCTGTAAGGAGGGAGCGATATTTAGAAACTTTTTTAAGGCAGGAATGGATTTTGTTTTTCATTCATTGCATTTTCTGCCGCTGGGACTCTTGTGAACAAGCAACAGAAAGAGGAGGAATAAAAACTCTGATAACTCAAAATGGATATAAAGTAACAAAAATGAGGTGTCTGGGTTAGAACTGACAGGTAACCTTAAAGGGAAATTGAAAACAAGGAACTATAATTTGTTCAGTAGGTTGTGCATACAATAGCCAGATAATGGGAGCAATACCATACTTTATATTAGGGCTAACAAAAAATGAATTTCCTCATATTGAGTAATCACTATTTTCTATTCTATTTAATTTTGTTGCATTAATAGGAAATCAAACTCGATGAACATGAACAATACATTTAAAAAGTCATTTAGAATAAGAAATAGTCACATTTCATCCCAAGTCTGAACAGAGGTTTGGCTATAGACCTCAAAAAAAAACACACAGATGAACACTTTTCAAACTTGTACAACCCTACTTTATATTTCCCCTCCCTTTACCTTCCACCTCAATGCAGAGAATTATACAGTTCAAAAAGTTCCCAGTGTAAAACTCCACTCTTCTCTTTGGTGTGAGAAATGGAGGAGGCACAGTTCCTTCACAAGTTCAGAGCTGTGGAGTGAAGGTAGATCCCCTGACAGCTCTAACTGAGATTAATGTTGGGAGTGCATTAAGTGTTTCTAAATGTTTTCACACCGATTAAGTAACCCAATGCTGTTTGCTGGCATTGTGGCCTACATTTCCCTTCACACCTCTCTTTGCCTAAATTATGTGAAAGCAAGTTACATTTCACAGCCTCCCCATTTGCACCTGTGTGTTAGACCTACCACTGCTTTTAGAAATGCTACATCTGAAGTTTTTTTGTTTTGGTTTCGCTAACTTTTCACGCCAAACACCAAAGTACAAGTTGTAACAAAATGAAATGACCTAATAACTAATACTAATAACTTATGAGAGCATCAGCGGCTTCAAAAACAGGACAAAATCAAATATGTAGGATAAACCAGGGAATGCTGAACGTAACCAACTTAACCAAGACAAGTATGGCCACCAGCATCAATTGTACCCATAACTCAACTTGAGAACCACTGTAGAGGTAAATGATACCAAATATTAGTTATCCATGTTTTTAACAACAATTTCCCATACATAGAGGCGCATACATTTAAACTGAGACAAATCTAGTTCCAATAAATGCCTTCTTTAAGAGTAACAGTAATAAAACTGGGTCAAAGGAAAGGGTTAAAGGAAAAAAATATTATGTATTTTTCATATTGTTATTATTAGCCTTTAAACATGCTCTTGAGTACCTTACATTTGGGAGTTGGGCAGGAAGTGCTTTTGACGACCGGAGGGGAGAGCATTTTCTAACCAGCTTTCCACAGAATGGCATGAATGCAGCTAAATATAACTCCAGGTATGTTTTTGATGACGGAACATTGTTAGAACATGATTAAAAGCTCAAAAAAGTCACAATAGCATAAATGATAAATGATAATTGTCTAAAAGAACTATACATGTGTTCTTACTTTGCAGGAGTCCCTCTCATTGATGGAGGCACAGTGCGTCTTCCTCGTCTCATCGGTTTGTCCCGGGCCTTAGACCTGATCCTGACTGGACGTCCCGTTGGAGCGCAGGAAGCTCTTGCCTATGGCCTGGCAAACAGAGTGGTCCCAGATGGACAAGGTATAACCATTACTTTTATGTATTTTTTATGTCGGTCTTTTAAAATGTTTACTGTCGAAGATTGGATCAGACACCTCAAATGTATTCCAATAATTTTTAGATCTTGGCTTCAACACATTTCTTCAGGAAACATCATCATTATTTCTTTTTCTTTCGAGCTGTTTGCCAAGATGTAGTACGTTATGCATGTCTTTTAATGGGACATTTTTCAATGGAACATTTCCTGTATTAATGCGTAGCCTCCACTTTATTCTCGTACATGTGAAATTAAATCAAATACAGCTCCGACAATTTGCTGCATTGCTTTCCCAGTCTCACACCCGTTTCATACTATACTATCCAGTCTAATAAAACCATACAGGCCACTCTCAAATACTGCCCTTTTTTTTATGTTTTTTTACTGTACATTTGTGTTTGTGTTTTTATTCTTCCCCCACAGCTCTGGAAGCAGCGCTGCAGTTGGCCGAAGAGATCAGCTCGTTCCCTCAAAAGTGTCTGAGGGCCGACCGCTCCTCTGCCATCTACAGCTGCTACGACGCACAGTCATTCACTCAGGTACAAACTAATGTTGTATTCACGTGCTGTGCCGAAGTGTCAAATTATTTTGCGGTAATTTACAGAGATAATACATACTGTATATTTTTAGATATAAAACTAGCAATAAATATTTGTGTAAGACTCTTTTACTAGAAAATGTGGCTTAAGGAGTAAATATTTTAGGGGTTTGAAGAGTTGGGTCAAATAAAGCTGATTACTAAAGATTCAAAGTATGACGTTGGTGGACAAGCTGTGAGTGTCAGATCACACTTTCATCCCTCACTACATCAAAAAAAGAAAAAAGAAGTTAACATTTTATAGCATACAAATTGGAACCTATATAGAATTTTTGTTTAGATTTGTCTTGTTTTTTATGCCAAGAAACAAGGATCATTTTAATTAATTTTTTTGTCAAAGTTCAACATTATAACAAATTAAAAGCTCTATTTCTTCTACATATTAGCACATTAAGGTCTATACAACTAAAACTAGTATGATCCAGTCCAAAAAACAAAACAAAATCATAATCTTAAAATCTTCTCTGCACAGGCGATGCAGTTTGAGGTGGATGGTGGATTTCCCGTTGTCCCGTCAGAAAGTGTTGCAGGAGCGGCCCGTTTCAGTTCGGGAGCGGGACGAGGAGGAAAGTTCTCCTAGGGCTTAGTTTAGAGGCCTCCAAATTTATTTTTCAGATGAACACATTGTTTTTCATTTATGATAATGATATTCTAATGGACTCTCTCTCTCCACAATGCGGCTTTGTGTGCTTTGCTAAAAACATGTAATTATGAAATAGTTTTGTTACGAGTACAGTTTGGAGCTGGAATTTACATTAACTTTGAAGAAGCCAAGCCTAAATACATGCTAATGTGTCAGTGATCCATGTTGCACTCATTTTTCAGGTTTTTGGGGAAGACAATTATGCATAGATGGAAATTAAAACTAAAATGTTAAACCAACCTCTGTCACAAAAGATTTAAATGGAAACTAACACAACATTAACCCCATTGTTCCTTTTAATGGTTCGATCTCTACTGTATTTTTTTGTATTAAAAACAATTAAACATGGCTTTCAATATAAATGTCTTCAACATAAACAAGACCTTGAAAATATATACCATTTACCACAAAAAATGTCAAGTTTCTTTCTCCAAAGTCTGAAGTCTATTCCAAACAACATGCTTTTAACGATAAGGGACTAACTGTAGACTCTCAATAAAACACCCCAAATGGATCTTTTATGATTTGAACTGATGACTAAATAGATCTAGATTACATTCAAATTTGATTAATTGCGCAGCCCTACCACAGGCTTTTTACTTTTTCAAATGTATGTATTGTTGCTTGTCCCTGATTGGAGAAGCAGACAAGAGAAATCAACTGGATCAACTTAAAACTGTCACTTAAACATTTCCAATTTGAAACTGAGAAATGACTCGTATATAGTTGCTACTCAGATTATTAAAGTGTACAGTGCACATTTGGTTTCGTCTGTTTCTGGAAATGACTGACATAGTTTACAATAGACCAGTGGTTCGCAAAGTTTTCTCACGGCCAAAGAGAATGTTTGTCGTTCCGAGTACCACCACAACCAGGACTGTCCCAAATTGTAACTAAGGATAAACCAGGTCCAAAATAGGACTGTGCCATAGCTACAGTAGTTCTAAACCAGTAAAAAACCAAACCGACACTACAGAACAACACATGAGCCACCTGATGGAGCCCGTGTACCACCACAGAACCGCTGCAACAGAGAATACAGATCTGTTGCATTCTTAAATACCATCTTTTAATAAATATATATAGATAAACATGTAGATTCTCCTCTTGCTAAGCTACAGCGAGGGAAGAGTGTGGTTGTTTTTCTAAGTCTAGTCGTAGAAACCCAGTATTTCCCGGAGCTCGTGTGAGTGTGACCCGGTAACTATAGGAGGACCACTGTTTTGGAGGATCAGCATTTCTCTGATCTGTGCCAGGTGTGAGCAGTCCTCCTGTTTGGAAGCGCACCTCCCAAAATTCAGACAAGCTTTATGACTTTTCCTATGACCTTTCTGTTGCTGTTTAATTGGTTATAAAAGATCCCACAGAAAGACTGAGGGGAAGCAAAAACAACAGGTGAAAGTAACAAATTGTACTCTCATGTTGCTCCGATAAAGTTGATTTTGAGGACACGTTTTAACTCATTTTAGGACAGTGTTTTTACTTGTGTATTACTAGGAATAGGCGATATATCAGTTCCAGTATCGGTAGCAATGCCGAAGTCAGTGGGTAAACCATGTATCTTTCTCAGTTTGTCCTCTGCATCAGATTTGTCTTACAAACTAATGAGTAAAAATGGAAATAGAAGAGCAATTAGGCTAAAAATAGGACTGTATGTTTGCACAATAATGCCACAAATGATTTGATATCAGAGAGGAATGCAATCTGTTATTGTTTTTACTAAAGTGAATTGTGAATTTGAGATATTTACTTCAATTTAAGAAATATTTATGGACTTTGCTATGGACTTTAAAATCTAAAGTGCCTCCACCATTCTCTTTATCTTATTGAGAAGTTATTTTTTTGCCAAGACTTTATTTTTAGACTACATACTTTATACTTCTGCACTTCTATACGATATTATAACAATGTTTTAGATGTTTATATTTTTATAGTGTACGATTCTAGTCTTTCCATTTCTCAAAATAAGCATTTATTCGAGTGCATAGGAGAGATGTATAGCGCCAGACGAAGACCTCATCAGTTTTAGGAGTTGTCCGTCTAGACAGTGTGATGACAGGACGCGCACCGCTGTTTAATGTTTCTGACTCCTCCCTGTGCTTCCACAACACATCACCTGCCCACCACTGCCAGGGAAGTGCGCACGGCCGCCCTGAGTCAAAGAAAATGGATACGTACTTGTGCATTTACGCTGTTTGTTAATGTTTCATCCAGGCCTCCACTTCCCTGTTTTGACAGAACTGCGGGATGATGGTTGTGGTGGACCAAGGAACATCAACACAATTAGAGAAAGAGAAAGATATTATTAAAACCACTAGTGCAAAGACACAACGTAGAAAGTAGTAGATTTAAATGTTTAATCCTCCAAGATACTGATTTTTTTTTTTCTTTGTAAATGATGAGCCTAAAATTATGGGTCAAATGTAGAGAGAATTTCCCCACAGGGATCAATAAAGCATAGCTTAACAGTAACTTTATACATTTGTTGGCATTAGTTTGTGTTTTAACTGCACAAATATTGCAATATCAACTTGAATGCTCTTAAAATGTCTCATAAAATATGTCTCAGGACTGTTTTAATGGCAGATTGCTCAGCGCTTCTGCCCCTCAGCAATTAGGTTGTGATTTCAATTCTCAGGGCCCTCATGTTACCCGCCCTAAAGCCAAATTATCTGAGAAGATGAGTCAATAAATATAGAATCTGACTGTAATTACACATTATTAGCTAGTTCTGTCAGCCTTTACTACAAAATGTGTTGGAATTGCTTATTAGTACTTTATTGAGCTGAGAAATGAGTACCTATTGTAACATGCAAGTTTTGACACATAGTTAGTTAGTCTTTTTACTTCAATCTACATTAAAAAACAAACAAACACCTAAACGTAAACTGCTTTATATGAATGTTTTTGACACATTCACTTTTTTTCATTCAGAAACTTAAATTTCACAAGGCTGGTCTCAAACTTAAGGAATATTAGCATGTTAATTGGCCATGTGCTCAGTTATTGTGAATAATCTTTAAATTGTGTTTGTTTTCTCGCAATAATCATAATGCCAAAAAAATTGTGATATCCCTGGAAGAGACAAATGATTACCAATAATTGTAACATGAAAGTTTTGTTTTACACAGAATTAATTAGTAAGATAGGTTGTTTGTTTGTTTTTTCAGTGTGATTATGCTTATTCAGAAAGAAAACATGTATTTAGCGATACCTTATTGTCGTGTGAGCCACTTGCACGCACCAATTAATTTGTGATTTCTCAAATGAACAACTGTAATTAGAAATCCTATTGAACGTGCGTCATCGTAAATACTAGGCTTAAATCGAATTTCCTGGTGCAGAGGAGCAGATTCCCTGTACATTTGTTTAGCATGACAAGCACTGCCACTGACCTGTGAAATGTTTAAACATGTCTTCGACGCTGTTTGTTACAGAGCTGCCTCAAATTACCCGTTTCTTCCCAACCCCAAAGAACTGCGCTGTGGTTTGAGATGAACGCCAGACGACAGGAACCAAGAGCTCTCTGAGTAATAAAGAAACTCAATCTACTTTTTTTTGGTGGGATTAAAACAAGGACAGAAATATTTCAAACGCTACAGACTGAGGCTAGCTGCATAACTGTAAATCAAAAGTGAACTCTTATTCAAATAAATGGGGGGTTTGGTCCAAGTTAAACTAAAAGGAGGAAATGAATTGCTTCTAAGAGGAGCAGTGCTTCTGTCATTTGCTTGAATTGTTATTGTAAAAGTACATCTTTCAATAGACGGCCTGTTGTACATATTATTCTACTGCAACAAGTCACAAAAGCAAGTAAGGACTAACACTAACAATGAAAATTTACCACAGTGTTAAAATATGTCATGAATTGACAATTGAGGAAATGCATTTTACAACTAGGGCTGCGCAATATGTCGCAAATGCATCGATATTGCATCAACGGCTGACACAATAATCAATATTGCAGCAAACACGCCAAGGGGCTGCATCTGACAGAGATGGACACTTTTTAAAATGAAAATGTAGAAATGTGTCGAAATGATTGTCCTTATTCAGTCTAAATTAGCCGTGCTTTAGTCTCAGTTTTATTTTGACAATATGTTAATTAAGGGAAGAATATATTTGAATATAATTGAAACTATTTGGATTAAAAGTATATTCAGATAACGCTGAAATACTGATATCTCAGCAACGGTCCTATCGCATATGGTGCAGTCCTAGTCTATGCTATTGTTGATGGACAGCAATCGAAAATGAAAATAATAACTTAAAAGGTGACAGATGTTGTTTGTTTTTTGAGTTGTTGAGTTGTGTTTAGATTGGTTCATGCATGTTTGAGTTATCCTGTACTGTACTGCAACTGAGACTGGAGAGCTCAGAAAAGTCCTGTTTTCACCTACCCCCTACCCCCGCCCACTTCCCTGTTCTAAAAAAACTCCTTGTGTAGCTATTTTTCAACAATAGAACCATGTAAAAGCTACAATGAAAAGCAACTATTTAAATGCGGGGTTTAGCAATTCTGCATTTTTTTTTTTTACATAAAGTGAATGACCCCTTTTCATTGTTTTTAGATATTTTTTGCAGTTTACAATGAACAAAATGTAAAATAATAATAATAATCTATTTACAACATGTGGTATTAGTATTAGGTATTAGGAAAAAGGTTTCCTTTAAAAGTTATTTTCTCAAAAGGAGTTTGTTGAGTTTCATTTGAAATGTATTTTTTCGAATGACACATGAAAAAAAGACAAACTTTGTTGAGCCATAAGAGAAATTACTTTGGTCACAGTTGCTCACACATTACAATATAATAATGAGCCAAAAAATAAGTTATACAATTCCAAATGCAAAAGTAGCAAATATAGTGAAAGATTTGTGTCTTGGTTTAAGTAAACTCTACCAGTTTGTGGTGTTGCAAGTCACTAGGAGTCAATTGGAGCCACTGCGATAACATGTGCCCTTATTTCTTGTTGAGATCAAAAACACTGAAGTATTTTGCTGAGTTGGAGTCTTGTCCATTGTTGCCTGTCGTGGAGAGTCTGTTGGTATGTGGGGCTTTGATGCTGTACTCACTCCTCACTCACAGATAAGATAATGGGAGCAGGCGCAGCAGACGCCCTGGTGAAGGAGATATGGACACCTTTGGAGTTTATCGTCTGGACCATCGACTACAGAGCCGGCTGTGGAGACACAACACAGGTTAGACTTCAAGAAAAAACGACAAAAGTACTGCAGGTATTTTTATAATGGGGGTCTCTGTGTGTGTTCATAGGCTGCAGTAGATCACAGAATGCACACCAAACACAAAAACTGCCAAACTGTTGAACTTTGTATCATTAGACTGTTGGTGGTATGTAATATATGAGAAACTCCCTTTCCACTTCAGACCACTGATGGATAAAGTACTCCATTTTGTTACTCAAGTAAAATTACAGATACAGCAGAAAGAAAATACTAAAGTAAAAGTAAAAGTATCACATTTTAAAATATACTCAGGTAAAAGTATTAAAGTACACCTTTAAAAATGTACTTTAAACGTAAAAAGTAAGTCTTCTTGGTTTGGAGAACTATTACAGCATCAAATTGTAATCTTGATTGATTTATGGTTTAGTTTTGATCGTTATAGGCAACTTTCCAGGTCTATAGAGGCTTTTTGTTTGTTTTACTTTTGTACTTTGTTACTTTCCACCACTGCTTTAGACTGCATCAGGCGTGGGTAGTAGGCTATATTTACTTAAGTAACTTTTTAAAGAAATTGTACTTTTCAGAATTGTTTTTTGCACCATACTTTCACTTCTGCTTTTGTAATATTTAGTCTGGAGCAACAATACTCTTATTGAGTAAATGTTTTGTTTACTCTTGCCACTGTGAGTAAGTCTACAAGTTACAAAAGCCTTATGCTGATAATATTAAATGATTTGAACATTTGCACCTTTCACATTTTACATTATAATTGGTTTTGTAATGTTTTATCTGATCTTTGGAAATATCAGAATATGATCCTATTTTGTCCATCCAATTACATTAACGGATACATCAGATTTTAAATACATTTATTTCCAAACTACCCAGTACTCAAGTAATAGTTTTTCCAAACACTTACTTTTACTTGAGTAATTATTTGAGTCACTACTTAATAGGCCTACTTCTCCTTGAGTCAGCTAATATTAAACTGTTTTAACGTACTCTTTAGTACAATATTTGTCTAATCTACTCACCTCTTGCCCACATGTTACAATCTGAAAACAATGGAATTGATGGAATTATAATTAGCCTAACCAAACTAAACACAAACATTTGATTTGACCTGCGACCAAACTACAATGTGTACCGTGTGTTTGATTCATAGGCCTATATCCTGATAAGACGACTATGTATTGTTTACTTCAGTTGTGCGCACCTTATAGTCCAGAGTTTCTCGTGTGTATTTTTCGTTGCTGTTTCCCAGTCCATCGTCAGGGGTCGTGCGTCCACTGGAGAAACACGGAGTGGTCAAACTGCTATGGACATTCAGTTCAAGTCACAGGACAGATAGATAATGCCACATCACTGAAATGTAAACGCCTCAGTGATTGGAAAATTAAGTGAATACGTTCGTGGCTGTTTGATTTGTGCAAAACTTCACACAACAAAATAAAAAATAAATTAAATGTTCCCGTTTGCATGGCAGAGTGAGCTCCACCTCTGCTCGCTGCGCGCAGAGTGGGCGGTTTCTGGACTTTTACGCACGCAGCTCATGTACGCGCAACATATTATGGACTGCAACCTGCTGATTCCTCTGAGTGCAGCCTGTAGTGGCAAGAGACAGTCATTTGGACCAAGCGAGGCAATAAAGAAACTCTGGTCTGCTGCGCGTAAACGGAAATAAATACATAAGAGGAATGGCTACTTTATACAAGGGAGCGTTGTTTCTCCACTGGATTTTATGGTGGTAAAAGTTTGATACATTTTCACGTGTTTCATCTTGAAGTGCCAAAACGCGCAACGTGGATAAGAAATGAAAGCAAGTGCGTCGCTCCTCTGTAGATCTTGTTTACGGGAGTTTTTCAAATGGCTTGACACGGGATTGTTTCTTCGCGTCTGATCACCACAGATAACAGCCGGACTTTGGCTTCAATTCCTCGGACTTTTCCCCGTTTGGGCCGTCACCATGAGAGGCTGCTGGCTCTGCTTCCTCGGACTGTGGTGGAGCGCGTACTACTGCACGGTCCCTGTCTCCGGGAGGAACAATTTCTCTCTGGATGGAAACAACGAGGCGCACCCGGGGTTTATCCACCGGAGACTGAGGACGCACGAGAAACGGGAGATGCAAAAGGAGATTTTATCCATTCTGGGACTCCCGCACAGACCGAGACCGCATCTGTCTCACGGGAAATACAACTCAGCGCCGCTGTTCATGTTGGACTTGTACAACACGATATCGAGCGAGGAGAAGAGTCAAGTGGAAGGCGTGTTGGACCGATACAGCCCGATGCGAACGACGCAAAGTCCGCATATGGCCTCGTTCCAGGAAACTGCCTTTCTCAATGACGCGGACATGGTGATGAGCTTTGTCAATTTAGGTAAGAAATCCGCCGCTGCCTCTTCTTCATGTCGTGCGTAATTGCGCTTTGGTCCGCTGCTGTCTCAAGCTCAAAGTGGGAACAGGTGTCAGACACACGCATGGCTCTTTTCTCTTCCTCTGTCAGTGCTAAAGGAGCAGCCTGGGGTTTACAGCTGCTCTCACTGGAAGCTACGCAGTGTGGAAATCATTGTGCAGTCCCTTTAGTTCTTTTTAAGCGCAGTATTTCTCCCACTTGTGACTTTTACACCTTTTTATTGCCGTTTTGATTCAACTTAGATTTGATATAAAGCATTCCGTTTTCTCACAGAATAATCATTTGCCTAAAACCATGACCTCACCTGTTATTGGGATGAACCCATTATACTGTATTAAAGGTACACTGTTGAATTCATTTGAAATCATTTGGTGGGCGGTCCACTACCTCCTTGTCTCTATGAATTGTTCCACAGGCATTAAACTTCTCTATCTTGCATATAGTTATCTACAGTGTTTTTATTTCTCAAAAGTCCTTTGAAAAATCAACATTCTTACTGTGAGCGGGTCGCTTCTCCACAGATCTGGCCCGGTTACGTCACCTGACTGTCCCCATGGAGACATATATTTAATGCCATACTTTGGAACATTCAAGTCAAAGCAATACTACCTCATAAGAAGCAGGTGGCATGCCCTAAACCAGAAATGTCACATAGAAAATTCACTTTCTAAACACTTTATAGTCAGTTGACCCAGGCACTAGATCAAGGCGTGCTTTTCCCTGATCGCACGCCCGGGTAAACAGTTGTGTTAGGGCATCTGGTTTCATTGTGAAAATCAGGCGTAGAAGGGATTTGAGTGATGATCCAAAATTGGAAAAGCAACAGGCTAAAGAATTATATAAATTACATTCATAGTTTGTGTGCCTGCGATTGAATTTGCTAAACATGTTGCACAGCAGATGTCTTGCAAACAAATGTAGTTCTGCCTCGTAAATCTGAAGCCTGAACTGTTCCTGTTGCTAAATTAGGTTTGATTAGGTTTATCCCACAGTATTTCATTCTCTCTCTCTCATACGCTGGTCTTCCATGGCTCATTTCTTGTCCCCAAAGTCTGTGGTCTGCCCTCCTTTGCATTTCCCCATGATTTACATCCACATAGAAAAAGTCTTTTCCAAAACCATCCAGCATCTCGCACCACCGCTGGTATTTGTATATAAAGGCTATTCCTGCTTTGGACCTCAAGACTCGCGGTTTGAGTGTGTAAATTGTGTTGCGTTGTTTGTGTTAGTCGAGGAGATAGGCTGTAATTAGCCCCAGTGACGATAAAGAGGGACACTTTAATTATAATGAGTTAGGAACATGAAAGCCCAGAGCCCTTCCTTCCATTAGTAAGTCCACTGTTTACTGCTAAGCTCTAAACAAGGGAGCATTTAGATAAACAAAGGCGGCCAAGTAGATGGATGGTGGAGTTGTTTGGAACATAAAGGTTTTATCATGAGATACTGTGAATACAATACATGTAAAGCTTTTAAATACAACTTGTGGTTTTGGACAATTTTAGGCACAAGATTTATGCAACATATTTGTTTCAAAAACACATTTTTTCATCATTTATCCAGATGTGAAGTTACAAGCGTGTAGTTCTTTTCTCCTGGTGTAGCCTGCATGCATTAAAAGAGCATAAACCTTGTCCATGTTTGATAATTGTGTCTTTGAATAAAAAAATTGCAATCTAAGATCATTATCAGTGTATTGTTTATTATCTTGAAATAACTTTTTTTTTTTTTTTTAAAGAAAATGTTTCTCTTTTTCTTATTTTAAACAAAGAAGACATTTTATACCTGTTCCATTGGCTAATCTTATTTTAAGACAGGCAAATTATATTCAAAACAAGATAAATGCTACACTTTAAGCACTGAATCACTTCTACTATCAAGAATTTTTTTCTAGTAACAAAAAAAAGTTTAAGGGAGGATTGTTGACATTGAAAACAGTGTTGAAAATAACTCACTTCACCAGTCTGCCTCAGTATTTACTATACTAACATTATAATGTCTTTATTGTTGCTATCTCTTTCAAAAAGGTCATACTAAAATAGATTATACAGATACATTTCAAACATCACTTGTTTCGCCGACTTGCACTACTTCTGCTCTATCTACAGCCTTTAAACAACTACAGGAGCCCTAGAGGGTCATGCTGTGGTCTTTAGAGAAAACTGTGGTGAGGGTCTATCTCCTGGATATAGAGACCCAGTTGAGTCCTGGCTTATTATTGGTTTAGTTCTGGTTTAGTCTTAAGTCCTGGTTAGTCTTGGTAAGTTCGTAAATGTTTCAGTTCTATATTATCCCTGTTAATAATGCCCATTTTAGTCTACTGAAGATTGTACGTTGAAAAGCAAATTCTGTGGCATGTTTAAAGCTTTGAGAATCCTTTCAAAAAAAAAAAAAGGATCTAGATTGACAAATGCAAACTGTGTTATTTCAGTCCACATTCCAAAAACCATGTTGTCCATTTAATCCAACCTTTTACAGAGTGCACCTGTAAAGTCTATATCATGGCTTGGTCCCTGCTCTTGTGGTTTGCTTCTGCAGCCACTCAATGCCACACATGAAGAGGAGTTAAGCTGCCGTTAGGAGAAGTCAAATGCTTCTTGCTTGTTATTGGTCCTCGGAGTATTTGTGTTGCAACATGTCATGATGAAAACCAGATCTGCAGACAGGAGCGGGGCAGTGGTTTGGGCTCAGATGTTGCAGCCCCCGTGTTGGCTCCTGTGTGGGGGTGTGACTGGTGGTAGCGGGCTTGTTTGTGGGTCTGTGGCTTTTCCATTATGATGTGATGAATCAGGGTGCTAAAATTTAAAACTCGATTTTGGTAAGTAAGTAAAAGGCTCAATATTCAATAGCAATTTTGACAATGACAGTATAACACTCTGTTTTATACCAGAGAATGTCAAATAATATACAGGGTGATTAAAAAATAAATGACTTTTTTCCATCATAATGATTGATCCAGACTTACCATTCTCTAAAAACAAATAAAAATGGCCTTCAACATTCATTTTCTAAACATAAACAATACAGACTTTTAATCATTGCTATTTACCCCCTAAGAATAGTCAAATGTCTTCCCCCAAAGCACATGTTTTTATTAGACAGATGATTGGCTGTGGACCTCTCAACTGAAAAGACCCATGCTGATCATTGACGATCGCAATTAAAATTTGGTTAATTGCACAGCCCTCATTTTAATATGTTCTGTTATAGCTCTAGACTGGTGGATCATACTGTGATACGTGGGGCCCTCTGCAGTATTTTTTTCTATTTAGAGACAAATCTATTAATGTTTTGGTCCGCCTTTGGGTTAATCATCCTTTATAACTACCGTATCCATGGTTTAGTCTCATGTTGACCGAGTTTAGTCTCATTTTTGACTATGTTTAGCCCTAATTTAGGCCTGATATAGTCCAGGTTTGGCTCTAGTGGTACTTTGAAAGCCAAACATTATCTTAGGTGTTACTTAGGTGAAAAGTTTAAGAACCACAGATCAAGACCTCTCTAAAACTATTCAATAATGTTCCAGATTTGTCCTAGTTATGCAATGTCCTTCAGTATCGATACTTGTTCTATGAGTATCTAGTTCTGATACTAGTTTCATGGTTCATCTAGTGTCTGGGTATCCATTTTTTGGCAATTGTTGTTAACACTTCTGGCACATCTGGCCCGCTCAGCTTTGATTGATCACGTCCTGTGCATCTTTTGACGATTCTCTCAGATTTCTTCCTCGCGGCGGCTTGGGGATTGCGTTGCCCTCATCCCCCGGCTGTACACAGAGTCCCGACCTAACCGCCATTTAGGAGGAGGGACTGTTTCCTCCACAAATGTGATTGTAATTAATGCGAGACGGGGCCAAGGATTCCCATCTGCTTTGCAAATAAGGCCTCGCACGACTACTGTGTGTCATCACTGGCCCAATTGGTTTTTAATGCACCTCTCTCTCCAATTGGGTAAAGTAAAGTTGATAGAGTCCTGGATGTTTTTGTGAGTGGGTGGTCCGTCTTAAATCTGGATATCATATGTGGGGGCTACAAACGAGGAAATCAAGATAAATGAAACTGTGAAACGGCAACGCAGCCAAACAATCTGTCTAATGAAAAATATGAGCTGGGATTAACAGCTGTAAACTATCAGAGACATTCTTCAGTGATAATCAGATTGAAATTGGATTACCTGTTTACTTAAGCACATCCTTTTCGTACAAATTAAAACCACAGTGAACAAGACAGTGGCAGTGATTTACGCCGCTTATTTGAAACTGATGTCTTTCACAGCCAGGAGTTCAGATAGAGAGCTCATTTTCGGCCTGTATTCTCGAGGGGGATGGACAGATTTAAGAGCCCCAAAGTTACATCTAATCTCCAGTGAGCGCTCTGCGGACCATATGCCTGAACGTGATTCATGTTCACCACTTGTTCGACCATACGTTTTTCCTTAAGCGTTGACGTCACCACAGTCCACAACAGAGCTTTGCAATTAATTTGTTTTAAATTGTGAGTACAATTACTACTGCAATCAATCCTGAAATGGTGTCAAAGAAGAAAAAAAACTACAACAACTAAAGCTCCCCCTCAAAATCTGGAGCAAAGTCACTCGTCTAATCTGAAATGACATTTAAAACATGAATCATCAAGCATGACTAATGAATGATGATAATAATAACTTCCTGAACAGGTTAGCCATTGACAGTACTTAAAATATGTCACACAATGATTCAGGTAGAAATATTGCAGTTTTTTGGGTTAATCAATAAAAAGACTGCAATCGGAATCGCAATTTTAACGGACCCATTTGCAAAATTGCAAATGCAGCAACTAATGAACTATCGTAATTTCCACCACAAACAAGAAAATGTATGTGTTATTCAGCAGTAACCATGTCATTTAGACCTGTACAAACCTGTTCTGAAATGCATTTGATGCTTTTATTAGTTTGTCAGTTCATAAACCTATTCGAATCTTTTTGTCAATTCTCCTGAACATGTTTAAAACTATAAACTTCAAACAGAGTCTTATTATTAAAACATAAATCGCAAATCTAATCACTACACTTGCCAGAAAAAGTGCAATTAGATATTTTGGTAACACACAAAACACTAATAACGTTGCTTAATAAACTGTTTATAAGGCATTAATAAGGACTGGTTATGTGTTTATGCATTTATAAGAAATGTACTATCATTTGTAGATGGCCTATATTACCTTATAAATGTGACTAAACCATTACCAAAAGAACATATGTGTTAATAAACTATGTACAAGGTGAATTAATAAACTGTTCTATTTTCAATAACCAAGTCATAAATGTTTGTTAATGTATCATAAGTGCTTATAAACAAACAACTAATGCAGTGTAATCATAAGAATAAAATTTAGGAGCAAGAATAAGTCATTTCAAATCAATCTCCAAAAATCTTCACTGTTGTTTGGACATGGTGTCTGTAAATTGCGATTAATCATAAAATTGTAACGTTTCATCTCACAATAATCATAATATTGATATTGTGACTAAGGATATTTTCCATAATTGAGCAGCTCTTGTTCAAAATGACCCACTGACTCATAACTGTGTGGACCAAAACGACTTTTAATTTGTGGTGGTGGTGGTGGGGGGGCTTTAGAGGCATACTTTCCGGCTCCTTTTTAATTTTCATTCCTCAAATAGCGCGTTCATCACTGTTTGCCTTGCGGGCCGCGTCCTGCTTTCCGCTGCGGTCGCTGGTGAAGGGACAGTGTCTGCGGATGACTCATGTGACACTGCAGCTCTGGACATGTCCCACTGCAGCCGCTCAAACAAGCACTCACTATTGATTAGAGACCTCAGCCCTGTCCAAACCTGAACTATGTGAGTCTAAAATGGTTTCTGTGAATAGAAAAGTCAGCATTTTTGTCTTGTTTTTTAGGGGAAAGAACAAAACATCTGATTATCCCATGTTGTAACTTTAACTTAAAAGTATTATGTGTGGAAAATAAACAACCAAGGTTTTTGTTAGTTAGAAATCTGTGCAATAAAACAAGGACTATTGGTTTATCTCGAGTACCTCCTAAACATTGACTCACACTGTACCGAGTACCCCAAACCTGTGCAGTGGCAATTCTTTAGTAATTACTGATCTGTTTACTAGTGAATTATTAATTTTGAAAAAACTTTATGAAAAAACAAAAATGTCAATATCACAAAATTGGCTAACACAATAATCGATATTGCAACAAATGAACTGTATCGCAGTAACACCAAGGTCCTCCATCCGACAGAAACGTACTATATTTTAAATGGAAATTTTTTAAAAGCTGATTTTATTCTTGTTTTTTCCATGTTAAGCCTACATTAGTCGTGATTAGTAATGGTTTTGTTCCTGTATTTTTTACTGTTAAAGACGTTAAATGTACAACAGTGAACATTTTATATCCAAATAGTACATGAAGATGATTTTAGAAGTCAGTGATACTGTATATAGTGCCAGTAGGGGGAGTTCTATGATGCCAGGCGTCTATAATTTGAAAAACAAGTTAGCTGCATTATAACAAGCTTAAATTAATTTTCCATTAAGCGCTATAAAGCATATTTTCTGCAACGCTTCTGATGCGTTTGGTTTAGTGTTTAATTTGTTTTTGTTTAATTGCATTTAGATCATTTTACAAAATTTGTTTCACTGCTTAAAGTAATCCAAAATGCAATGTTTTCTCGCTCTCTGAGCCGTGTCCTCAGTGCTCTTTGCAGTGAGCGTGACGAGGTAATGATGATGTCCAGTTTTAGTCAAGGTGCATCCCATCAGTGCAAAACAAACACAACTTCACACTTAATTAACGAGAAGTGACATGTTTCTGGGCAAATGGCTGCGACCACTGGGATAAAAATAATACTGACTGCAAGTGGAAAATGTGCTATTCCTATCAGGTGTGTCTACAGTGGGCAGGCTCATGGTCACAGAGTCATGGATGGGTTTGGTGAAGGCTTACAGAACAGGAAGTACAAATGTTTTCCTCTGTCATCTGCATTTAACTGAGACTGTGATAACTTTGCATAGCTGTCCTGTATCAGCCTAAAACATACACAGGTGTGAGGGCTTCTCTGAGCTAGGGTTTTTTTTTTTTAAAGAGAAAAGGTCCCACAGTTTTCCGGAAAAATCCATGTATGGATTTAGTGTATTTAAGAAAAGATTATGTTTCACTATGTTACATGATAAACCGCAACGAAGACAAAGGCTGTTCTGGCAACAATTATATACTTCTAGACCGTAAAGTCATATTTTGGTCTCAAACTATGATCCATATTTTCTTGAATAATTTTAAAAGTCAATTTTGGAAACTACATTCACCTGTTAGTGAGGTGACACACACGTCTCAATTTTTAATGTGAAATAAAACCTTCATCAAACTAATACGGGAAGTCACTGTTGTAGTTGAATTGCTAAATCTAAAACACCTTTTGAATTGTTTTCAGTCAGACTAAACTAGCCTCTGTCCAATTTGTATCCCAATTTGCTTTTAATAATGGGCAAAGCATATATTTTTTAACTTCACTGTTTTTGTTGTTGATAAGAGTTGTTTTGTTGAATCTTTCAAAACATATGACACATATTTAAAGGCACTTTACCTGATTTTTACTACTAAACTATGAAAAACAGAACTAGTTTATTTTAAACTGTTTTCAACACTTTCCTAACGCATTACAAGCATCCTAATTATTCACTTTGACGAGTTTATAAACATTTTTCCTTCTCAACTTTCAGAAGCTAGCATATTACTAACAGCACATTTCTGGTTCCAGGCTGTTACTGCTGCCTTTTCTAGATTTGCACTAGAGCAAAATTATGGAACGAAATCTCACACAGACACTAAACTATATATCATTTAAAAAGCTAATAAAAACTCTACCTATATTCTTTCCTTTCCACTGTCCTCCTCTGTCTCTTGTGAGAGCCTGGTTCCTCACCTTTTCCCTAAGTCCACAACAGAGCTCTTTCTCACTCTTTTAAGGCAAACAGAATCCTTAAGAAGTGGGTTTTTCGGGGGATTATCCGGGTTCAGACAGCGCAGGACTTATGCTCAGATAGAGTGCCCTTATTAAACGGCTGTTTGGCTTGTCTTCGGGGCCTGGCTGCATTTCTCAGGGTCTTAGCTCAGGTAAGCCACTTCCTCTGCACTGAAACGTGTCCCAAAACCCTCAGCATGATCAAATAATTAGCTGAAGCTTCTATCAAAGGGGCGATTGTTTGATGCAAAAATGTCACTAAACCATTTTGAAACACTTATTGTGACCAGTGCAATAGAAAGACCACCCGATATTTGTCCCTTTTAGTTTGAGCTCCTCATAAACAGCATTAACCCAACAATAAAGCCAGGAATTTGAGATATGGCTCTGCTGATTTAAAGATCTTTTTCTGGGACATAAACTTGGCAGGACGTCCCTCTGGAGTCAGTGGTGAGAAAAATGACATTAACAAACTACAAACCTCCGTTTATTTGTGCATGTTTACACAATCAGATTTGTTAGCGCGGCCACAATATGTCTTGAACCCAGTCATGTTCAACACTGCCCCAAGATATACAAATAATCTGCCTTATCCAGTTACAGTGTTTTTTAGCCACTTCCTTTCCTCGTGTTTGGATTATATTGGTTGTCGAGTGCTCCGGCAAAACATACAATGGCCCCATGTCCCAAACAGCGCACAGTGGAAACATTTAGCTATTGTTTGAATACTGTACTATCTCTTCTTCTGGTTGCTTCTTTGTTGAGCAGTAGTGCTACAAAACCAGTGTAAGTGCTTTGGAAAGTGACACAAGACTTTTCCTCTGATACATTATTGAATAACATTTGTACAACTGAATACAATTGTAGACTTTAAATTTAGTGCTAGTTTTTCTACAGTGGAAAATGAAAGTGTGTTTTTTGTTTTCATTTGAAATATTATTTAAGTACACTGCACAAATATTTATGGTAAAGGTTGCCACAGTATTACATTTTCAAATTCAACTAAAGGGCTTGATATTTGATACCAATTTTGATACTACAACACAACAATTATACAAAACACTTTTATAGACAATTTACAGTCATTTTCAACCAAAAAGAATGGTACTTTTTTCAATTACGAGTCGGTCTTGTACTATTTCTGATATAGAACAAGATCATTATCAAACTATTCAAGAAAGGTCAAAATTTGACCTATTTATACGAGTTCTGATGCTAGTTTTAGCGATGATAAGCATCTGATTATCGATTCTTTTGATAATTCCAATGGTAAATACCCACTGTCTATTCTTTGATACAGATTTTGCCTCAACTTGTTGCTTTGACGTGCATCATACTTCAGCCAGACGTTTATGATCCTTTATTTGATTTGATTTCAGGTTAGCTTTCTATGGAAGTTCTTCCCACACTTACACAAACTTAACTACAGTTCAGCAGAATGACATTTATCAAACTGTTGATCCCTGTCACAATCTGGGCACTTAACACCCGTGTACGCACTCAGCTGATGCTATCTGTCCCTCTCACGCCATAACTCTGCCCCTCCTCAGTGCTAGCTGTGATTTCACGAGGATAGCGCCTTGTAGAGCAAAGTCATCCTTGTACATTCCAGGTTGCACTGATAGTGTTGGGTAGGATGGAGGATAAATAAATATGGCATACTCCTGACTGATACTGTTGAATATAGATTACAATTCCAGTGTCAAATCTGATTAGGACCTACACCATGAAGAAATTTGCCTTGTCTGTGTTTTATAGCGCAAGCACATTTTTGTCCTTTCTTCACTTTACTTTGTTACATTTTTAATCACAACTCAGCAGGGGCTCATCTAAAACGCACCATGTGGTATATTGGGCTGTCATTCTCAGATACTTTAGTTATACCAGGGTTTATAGAAAGTGTTCATAATAATTGAGGTAATCTTTGTAAGTGAAAGGTGCATGAGAAAATCTTAAAAGTCACGAAATAATTCAACTTGAACTACAAATAAATGCACAAGAACAAAATGTCTTCACTAATGTTTAGAACTAAGGGTGTGCGATGTTAATCAAGATGTTTTTTCCTCATATCGATAACAATTTTTACTTTGATTTGATTTTGTCCTTTTGACACAAATAAAAATTACTTTCATTGTTCCTGAATATGGCCATATCTGTTTATCATGACCCGAGCTCGTCTGATCTTGGAAGCTTAGCAAGACGAGGCCTGGTTAGAGCTTGGATGGGCCTTCTGTGGGAAGCATCTCAGGATTTCCGTGCTTTTATTAATTGCCATTGCAAAAAAAAACCTCAAATGCCACGCTTTTATTGCTCATTCACAATTAAAGATGACTGAATTTCAATCTTGGTAAAAATTTGATTTTGATTGAACTGCTCAGCCCTTCTTTGCCAAAATATTGCATTTACAAAAACAATTGCTGTATTGTTCCTAATGGTCTGAATGGAGAAACAGGGCCCTTATTTACAAATAGGCTTTTATTACAGAACAAATAACCTTTCTGGATGATGAACACATGACATAATAAGAGATACTAATTCATTCAACCCCAAACCACTAATTGGGAAACAAAAGACCATATGTTTATTTATTATTGCTTCATGGTAGTTTAGTGAAAGCTTGTATCTATTTGCATGTGCTGTTGCCCTAAAGCTGCGTGCCTTGTGCGTCCTGTTTACGAATCCTCACAGCAGAGATCATTAACCTGGACGAGCGTGTGAGCCTGTACTTAATGTTTATGTGAATTGAAAAAGACAAAGGGGAAGATTTCTATACAAACAATTATCTATGTTTTAATTTCTGAGTTCCTTCCTGGTTTCCACATACAAACAATTCCCAAAATATACCACATCTCAGGTTGAGTCGAGGTCACTGAGGAGAAAGCAGGTGTACACGCTCAAGAGGACGAACTAAAATGGCATCAATATGGAGCCTCGTGTTGAAATAAGACAGCTGTAGACTATAACGACCCTATCTGCTGCCAATTTGAATATATTTATCGAGGAAATGGTATATACAACACGTTTACATTGTTTAGCGTATGTAATAATAAAAGAACATCCTATTTTCAACTTGTTAATAGGCTTTAAAGGGTCTGTACCAGATTTGTTCACGTTGATAAAGTAAATACATGTTTTGCCCCAGTGCAGTTATATCGTAAAATAATCTATTCAGGTGAAAATTTGTCAAATGTTGCATCTAACTATAGAGTGTTTTAATGTTTAGCGAAGCAGGAAATGTGCTGTTAGCATGCTAGTTGTTGAATAAAACTTGCTCTGGCCTCTGAGAGTTGTGAAAAGTGCAATTGTGGTCAATATTTTGGAAGGTCTGATGGCATTAGGTGAGCGATACATGTGGATTTTTAAGATAGTGAAAATCAATCAAATCATCAATCAATCATCAATCAACCAAAATTTTCTTGAGTAAGATGTTTGCCGAACAACTTTACTCTTACTTGAGTAATATGGCGTTCAAGCTTATGTCCCTAAATATACACAAGTACACAATCGGTTCTCACTCATCTGAAACAATGATAGTATTTTCACTGTTGCACCCAGCCCATGCCTTATTTCTCAATACACAAAGTCCAATATTAATCATCTCAGACATCTGCACAAGTTCATTAAAGTTACATAAATCCTCTGCTTTGACCCCTCTGTGTCTGTGTGGAATTTCTCAAGTTGTAAACGGTCTCGAACTTGTGAACCGCTGAACTGGGACTGTGCTGGCCCCTGTGTGCCCGCTGAAGTCCATCTATTATGATAATGACCTGTTGGGTTGGCTCTGTTTGAGAAAGAGAGAAGCAGAAAAAGAGAGAGAAGAGCTCGTCTTGGTAATGGAGATGACCACGTAAACATTCCTGCTGTCACATTCCTAGGTGAAGCCGCTGGGAGTCCGACTGCCATTTATCTCTGTTCAATAAAACGCACCCGAGGAGAGAGACAGCAAAAGAAAGAGAAAAGGAAAGTGATAAAGCAAAGTGATAAAGGAAGGGAGAGAGAAGGGGGTGCACTGGATGGATAATGGGCCGTTATAGTGACCATAAAGACATAGAGGCAAATCTACACGTGTTTGCGTTGGTAAAATTTTACACGTGTTTGTGTCAGTAAATTGTCATTTGGTTTCTGTAGAGATGAATTAACTGTTAAACGACAATTCATTTTGGTCAGACAGGAGTGTTTGTTTACCTGCTTTACATTCGTCTACGTTGCCTTCCTCAGAACCATCACAGGATGGTGTAGTGACCTCACTGAGATCCAAGGCATTGCTGAAAGCAACAATGGATTAAGAGAAGCCATTAAGATCCGAAAACGAATTCCGAGGAGAATAAATTGTGGTGAGGATTCTGAGAAAGGCTGCTAGAAGTACCAGAAACATGTAAAGAAGGTAAACAAAGTCTCCATCTGACCCAAAGGAAGTGCCATTTATCAGTTAAAAAAAATAGTACACAGAATGAAAATTCATCAAGAGTTGCATTTAATGTTTAATGGTGTGTTTTAACACATTTCTGTTGGATTGGACATAATATCATTAGACTATTGTCACTGCGATATTCCAATAAAGTATTGAGATACACATTTTTGTCTGTTTCACCCTATATACTGTACAATACATGTATGTACAGTACTGTTTTGATTATCATGCATCAGTAAAACAGGGGACAAGTCTCTTTTGGACATGCATTTACTCATATACATGAAAACACTGGAACCTGCAAACAAACATGAACAACCCGTTAATCCTACAGTATTACTTAAGGTTTTGTTCAAGTCAGTTTGTTTTTCTTCTAATAATGCATAGGCACATTCTCTGCACAACCTCTGCTCAAACTGAGTTGTCTCCTTCATGTTCATGTGAGAGCAAATATCGGAAAAACATTTCTTCAGTCACAACCTTTTTCAAGCATTTAATTTCCGCTGTTCAGCAACCCTCTGGCAGCACAGATAAAATGGCCATTCTATTGTATATTAGTGATCAGATAAGGATTTTGTTTAGCAAGACAAGTGTGTTATATTGAAAGAATATGGATTTACAGAGAGTAAAATTACCTTTTGGTGTTTAAGGAGTTGAAAGCTCGTTTGACCTGATTTATTTTGTTATATCTAAAGTTTATATAAGCAGGGCTCAGGGAGATGGCCTTCTAATGCAGCCGTGTTTGGGAGTGAGTTATGCCTGCACCTGCACTGAATATTTATGGTATTTGCCCAGGTATCTTTGGGAATTGGTAAAGACACGGTGGAGCACTCAGAAATGTTCGGAGGATCAACAAAAGCTGTTTGTTTTGCAGTGATAAGTATGTTGAGGTGGAGTTTCCCTTCGAGGTCAGGGTTAAGGGTTAAAGAACGAATGTAGCCACTTGAACAATGCTTTTACACATGTGGAGTGGCCTGTGTGTGTGTCCAGAACAGACATTTCAACTGGAGCTCTGTAGGGAGTAAATCAAATGAATGAATACAAATAAATATACAAAAAAAATTACATTTTCACTATAACTTGCATTCTCTTGCATCTTGCACTCTTGCATTGAACTAAGCACATGTTATTATCGCTGGTCTTGATTTCTGACTCTGACAGTTTGCTGAATGTCTCTTCCCACTCCTTCATCTTCTTTCACAAGGCTATGTATGTCCATTATTACCTTTGCTTTCATGCAAACAAGCTTGACATTTAAGCCAAGACATTGTTGTATTGTTCGAAAATATGAGTTTAAGCAATTGACAAAAGAGAAATCAACATACTATGTAGAAAATCATTGAAGTGGAGAACATCCTACTTTGCTGATGGTAGTTATTTACTAGGATGTAACGGTATGCAAATCTCACAGTACAATATGTTTACAATATTCAGAACAGAAACCGACAGAGAGAGAGAGATACATACATTTTACATAAACCTTATCATTTTGTCCGACAGAGTCATTCCATTTTCAAATCCAGCCTGAAAGTTACTCCCTAAGTTATCATTTTGGGCCTGTCCTTGATTATTGGTGCAGTTTGTGTCATCTATTATGTATTATTTTTGTAGCTGTTTCTCCAGTAAAACAATACAATTAGGCAACGGAGCTTATGATTTGATGTATTGTGACTATAGGGATGCCAAATTCAAGGCAATGATTCAGTTCAATCTATATGCCCAAAAAGTTGAACTACATGTAAAGTACTTTTTATCTGATTATTAATGTGACAGTATCATTACTTTTTTATTCAGAAAGTTGAATTTCATAACGGTAGACTTATTTTTCACTGTTGAATGTCACTGGTGTTTGGTCAGTGCCAACAATAGTGAATAATCGTAATATTGTGTTGTATCTTCTACTAATAGTCCCACTAAAATTTGATACTGTGACATCCTTAATTATGACTGCTGATGATATTATTGTGAGACTTGTGACTACTTACTATTTACCCACTGTTGCCTCAAGAAATCAGTGGCCAGTTTTGATTAAGAAAACACAGAAAAGGTCACAGAGGGTGGTGTTGGCCTTGTCGCCCCTACAATGTGAGTATACTTTACCTTCTGAACTTCTGCGTCTTTAGTTTAACACTTGATAAAATCAGTAAAACATCACGCTCAGATTCTTGTCGTCTCGTGGCCTCGTTCCCACCTCGCCCTCTTGGGTCCCTCCGATCCCCGGCTGTTTTCCTGTCAGTATCTTGTTTGGAAAGTCAGTTCGGGGGTCAGCGGAGGGCTCATAAATTTGTCAGCGGCAAGGCAGTTAAAAGGGGAGGCTGCCATGCTTTGGTTGGGTCAGGAGCATCATCTCTCACGGGGGACCCTCTCTCTCGCTCCGGGCCCTCGCTTGTTGTTTCAGGCACGTCCTCTGCACCGACCCGCACTGGCCTGGGACGTGTGAGAGTCTAAGGTGGGACGCGTTCTCAGTGACACCACAATTAGGCCCAAGATTTCACCCATACTTGTGTGGTTAGGCTTGACAAATGTGCTTATGTTTGAACTTTAACCTTTAAGAACACGTATGGGAGCTTGGCTATAGTCATCACAGGTATCAATTTTACTTTAGTAGAATGCAACTCATTCTCCTGTGATTTCTCCTGTTGCGATTGTTTCCCTTGCCACTATGGTTTGCTACTTTGTGTTCATGGATACAGAAATTTCAATCACGTTTTCGATATTTGAGAAAAGGTTTGATACTCAACACAATTCCAATAAAACATGAAATATCAGAAGTGTCTTTAATATTGTCAAATCAAAACATCAAGAGCACTTCATTTGGACGTAAATAAAGTGCTTTTGATATAACAGGTCCAGTTTTGTACTATTTATGTGATTTTTAATGTACTTTTTTTCCCCAATGAGCATTTAGTTTTGATGCATCGAAACAAATTAGTCTATGAGTTTCAATGTTTTGGACAATCCTACTTCTATTACTAATTCTATTATCACTTCTATAACTTGTTACCACAAATGGATACCTCTCATTTGCTATTAAGTATAATGAACTGACAATTCCCGCTGCCGTTAACGCTACTACTGTTACTAATATCAGGGGTATATATTTCACATATACAGCTGATATATACCCAGACTTGCAGTTGTACTTGCAGCCTTTATTTTGATTAATGTTGCAGGCATTCAGCAGCATTATATTGAACTGCATGAACCGGTGATAGACAAAAGAATTCTTGTCTGTTTAAATGTTTGAATAAAGTTTACAAGATACAATTTAAGTTAAATGTGTTTATCATAATAAGCATTTAGGCAATAATACAGTGTTGCAAATAGATTAAATGAAACCACATACTTGGCCCTATAATAGTTGTGAAACATGTGGGATTCACAATACACAAACATGGTCGAAGGGCCTGTCTGAGTGTGAAGATGTGAAGATGAGATCTGAAGCATGTGCAGATGTGCCGGACCCTCAGTGAGATAGGATCCAGTAGTTATAAAATATTTCAATCTGTCTCCGAGTCAAAATACTTGAGATTGTTATTTGTTTTGACTGGCCGTTTCAGCACTGACGAGCATCCAACAAGAGAGCAAACCCCTCTCTCTGTGGTCCTGCACTGCACAAAACTGATCAAGGAACTGCTTTTTCTTAGCTAGAGGGAATAAGATTTATTTAAATGATCTTGTCGCTTGAGAGATATGGAATAAGGGGACTCAAACAGTTTTATTAGTGGCAAAATTAGTATTTGAATAATTACATGGAGAGGGCATATCCTTTTGTAAGGAGATGTTTGATTTGGTCAGGGTTTCGGATCCTGATATGACCTCCAGTTAGACCTGATGTAGACTCAATTTGGTCCCGTTTCCGTCCTGATTTAGGGTGCGTTCACTTTTATCATAGCCCATTTTTTGTCCAGATGTAGATTTGGTTTTGTCCTAATCCTTGTTCAGTACTGATCTTGTTCAGATTTAGTTTTCGTTTTAGTCTAATCCCAGTTTTATGTGGTGAATGTGCAAGTGTGAAAGCGCATGTCCAGGTTTAGTCCAATTTTGAATGTATATGCAAGTTTGAAAGAAGCCTAAAATAGTCAATTTTAACTAGACAGCAACTGCAAAACATCATGCAAAAACTTTGTACTTTAAATCTAAAACGCTATGTTTTTTGTTTAGATGATATTTTTAAATTACTTATTCCAGAATTGCCTCCCCTCCCAGTGCTTTGGGGATGAAAGGCTCTTATCATGGAGGATGTTCAGGGGAAGCTCTGCCCAGTCCTTCCTCCTGGACCCTCTCCACACCTCAGGCTCCTGGACACTTTATCTCACTGTTTACAACACACACATCAACGCCTATCGGACTGGAAAACGAGATGTTTTACTTTTGCTGTGGACTTTTCAATGAGAAATACCTGAACTCAAGTAACAATAACATTGGAAAGTAATTATATCAAATATCAGACGCTTTTTATATTGATTATACAACATTTTCAAATGCCAGTAGTTACTTAGGTTCTTTTTACTTCAGAGCGATACCTGCTGTTTGACTTTAATTAGATTCCAATCGATTCCAATCAATTCCAAGGTTGAAACTGACAATATCAATACCAATTCTGAATTCTAAAGGAGATATATCTCATAATTTTCTTTATTCTTAGTATTTTACCAACAAACTTATACACACATTATAAATTACTGCTGGTTAGTCACAACAACTATAAAAGTTTTTTAGTTTTTTTTTATGTAGAAAACAAATCTAACATCTGATGTCAGAGTGGTTTGTGTTCTGCTTCTTCACAAGAAAGTTGTGGGTTCTGCCTTGTGCTTTGGTCTTCCACTGCCCCAAAAATACATGTGCTATGAATTTAGAATGTCTAATGTGTCCTAACAAATGACTGAGAGTGTGAGTTGTCTTGTTTGTTGATTCCAGTGTTGAAATCCTGCATTATCTGGTTGTTTTCCATTTGTACCTAGACTCATAGATCATTTCCAGCCAACCATTACCTACGGTCTTAAACCAAATTATTACAATATTCTTCAGACAAGAATAACTATATTTATACCCCATGAAGTAAGGTTTCCCCATTATATATTTTCTAGTTTAACAGACTTCATACACTTCATATTCCTAGCGCTGCATTGTCCATTTAGTGAAGCGTGTTGTAGGGAACATTTTCCATCTGGCCCCCCATGCTGCAATAACATCCATAATTCAAAATGGCAGCTTGAATCAGCAATTTTGGCCCTCAGCATAAATCTCAGAGATCCAAACTTCTTCACACTTTCATCTCGCCAATATTGTGTTGACATGGTGGACAGATGTATTATTAGAAACATTGATTATTTTTCTCTAGATTTCGCTCGAGGCCCACCTGCTTTTCGAATAGGCGGGTATCTGGTTTCTGTCACTGTTTTTGGAGCTCAGCCTGTATGTAAAACAAGCAGTGGGTTTTACATGTAAGTCTACCCAGGGGGAGATGGAGAGCGGGCCAGACTGATTTATCAGTGGATCTTATGGTCTGGGACTAAGCCGCTGAAATGTGCTGTGGTCATCACCAAACTCTCTAAAGGGGCGCGATTCGGAGCTCGTCCTGAAAGACAGAGGGAGGGCGGCGAGGTGAGGACAGGACAGAGATCTACAGATAGGAATGAGAACAGTAAATCCTAAATCTTCACCAGCTAATGTACGTTTTGTCACCAACCAGTAGGGTAAACACAGAGATAGATAGGTAGGAAGTCCTTTCACTTCACCATTTTTGTCTCACATTATCCTTTTTCCAGTTATCTTAGTTCTTCTTATTCATGTTAGAATGTGTTGCGAGCTTTAGACCTGAAACAAGTTAACTGATTTATGACAGTTGGTTATTGAAATTATCACCTATTATTTTTGTGATTGAGTAATTGTTATCTGAATTATACAGACTCCAAAAACTGCCATGTGCTAAGAGAAGAGGTTTTATGACTCAGACAGAGAAGAAATTGAAGTAGAAGAAAAGTAGAAGAAATTGGTAACATTGATATTTTTTGTAATGTAAGTGTAAATACTCTCTATGAAGATGTCTGCAAGAGTCATCACTTTTTCATCTTGTTCAAGTTTTGAAATATCCCAGGCCTTTCGCGATCTAAACAACTAATTGGTTAATCAAGAGAAGAATTGTCAGTCTATTACATTGGTTGCAGCCTTATAAACATTTCTTAATATTAAAAAATCCTTAGAACAAATGGAGGGTTACTTTGCAGTTTGCAAATCACAATTTTTAATCTACGTGGTCAATCTTGTGGCAATAAAAGTTGTGTATGTTGTTTACAGAGTTCCCACCTAAGAGGAATCAGTTGTATCATTATATGTATTAAATGGCACTGGAAGTTTATTCAAAAAGTTTGCATTGTCTTTGTTGATAATCTTTATTATAATTATGTGTTTTTTATATAAAACCAAATCCCTGACCGGATATCAAATACAGAATCTTCTTGCAGTGAGTCAAGAGTCTTACACTACACTGCCATCACGGTCTCTTAATTTAAATACGTGATACATTTATAGTGTGTTGATAGATCTAATATTCTCCTGAGATTGTCCTGTAACTGGTCATTTGCACTCAAAGTATCACACCTAAGGCCCATAGTTGCTCCTTCCACCTGCAAATCTTTCTGATGCTATTAACAAGAGTTGACATCAGAATAGTCTTCTACCTTGCGTCTGAGGAATGCAAAGCCACCATTATTTTGACTTTGGGAACAGCTGCGTTTCCCTTTTTCAAAGATATTTTTTCCTTATTTATCCGATCCCTCAGGACAGATCCATCTCCCGGCCGTGACACCGGCTTCCTCCTCTAAATCTGGGAGCAGACCGCCGTCGCCTTGGATACACTCAGTCACACAGCTCACCTGCTGCCCAAAGTGCCGACTCCACCACAGATCACTAAACCAGGCGTCTCCACTGCGTCACAAACACAGGCTAATGAAGCACACAAACTGGTAAACACTTAGCCGTCAGAGTTAAGACGGTTTCCTAATGTCAGCAGAACAGAGCTTTTGGCTTATGCAATCAGAGACAAGGCAAGGCACGTTTATTTGTAGAGCACAAGTCGTACACAAGGCAATTCAAACTGCTTTACATAACATGTAGCTCAGAGCCTTCAATCCCTACACTTCTGATTAAAAGGCAGTGCGATATGGCAAAAATATGAATCACAATTCTTTGCCTCATAGTGATAGATCTCAGTTTTGTATTTTATTTTATTTTGCGTCATTAAGACAAATCAAAAGTACTTTCAATATTGCATCTGAGTCTCTACAGAAAATTATTTATCCTATTTTTGTTGTTGTCTGTGTGTTTGTCATTTAATTTTTATGTGCCAACTAAAAGTCCGAAATTAAGTTAAGCTGCTTCCAAGATAAAAATAGTAAATCACGATATGTCGATTTGAACAAAATAGCATATTATCTCAGGAATGAGATCACGATTCAATTCTTATCCCCATATTGCCCATTACTCCAAAATCTGGGCTCTGCTCCAAACCACATGCTTTTACTGACCGATCTTTGGTGGTATATATTTTTGATTATAAAGACCCAAGCTGATCATGATCTATTAGACATGACTGAATCTCAATCTTGCCCTACTTCTGACCTTAATAGGCAATTCAAGACACTTCACCCACCTAGCCCCTAGTGTCTGATAGATACTGAATAATTCATATTTGTACTCTATTTACAATGGTGGTGGTTTGGAATCATTACCTTCAATAGAGACAGGTCCTTGAATGGTGAGATAAAGCTGGAAATTGTTACAGGAGCTGCACTCAGAGATGGAGGAAACATCTAACCATCTCGATGAAAAGCAGAATGGCCTACTGGGCCTCCCAAATGTTAAAAGTGCTCTGTGTAACTTTGGAGGATGAAGATTCTGTTACACTGTGAGAACATTTGTTTTTTAGGGTATTTTTGAGTGATAAAAACACCTGTATTTGAAAAAATACAAGATAGATCAGATAAATACCCTCCTGAGGCAAATCAAGCAAAGGAATCAAATGTTCATGGAGCCATGACACAAGTTAAATTAAAGTTTAGGAAAATCTATGGCATTGGTTCCATCTAATACCCTTAAGTTTCTGCTTATCACAGTGAAGGAACGCTGATAAGCAGAAAGCTGTTAAGTTTTTTAAGTCCGTGCGGCTCGATTAAGCGGTTTTGGACATATTCAGAGGGGGAAGAGTGATTATGGGTAGAAGGATGCTGACATTAGAGCTTCTGCACAGGAAGCCTTGTAGATGTCCAAAGAGAGGTTTGTGGATAGTGGAAGTAATAGAATACGCAGGAAATTTCTCAGAACGGAATATTCACTTAATGCTGATGAGATAAGTCTACGGTCACAACCCCAGAGAGATGCAGCCGCCATCTTTGATCATATTAAAGTCATTGTGTAAATGGAGCAGAACGCTGAGTACCGGGAAAAACTTGAGTCAAATATCTTTCAAAAGATTTCAACCTCTTCATGCCACGGTCACCGACTTCCCCAATAAATACCGTCTGTAATGTTTTTGAATGTTATGTGAGAGTTATAGACCCACCTGTTGTTTTCGCTTTTACATTTTGGTCCAAACTCCAGTCAAAAGTCTTTTATTGTGAAAAGCTGATGATAGATTTGTAGCATCTTGTGTTTCATTTTGGAAAGCTGTGTAGATGGACACACGCAGGCCACCCAATTGTTTCCTCTTTGCATCCAATCACAGCCAAAGAACAGCAAATCCAGGCAAGCGTGACCATAAACAACGCATGTTTTAGTGGAGTGTGAAATGAAGGATTTGATTGGCCAATTTATTCAGCAGTTGTGTTTGGTGTCACTTGTTCTGTTTATGACTACGGTGTTTATATATTCATGTTCAAATCAAATGGACCGTGTTTTTGCTGCCAAAGAGGAGAACAAGATGTTGGAGGATAAACTAAATGGGATACAACATCAGTCACTTGAATAAAAAGACATTTGTATTAGGGCTACAGCAGATTAGAAAAACACATGATATGCTGAATATTGAGTTGTACTGGTTCACTTATGACAATGTGCTTTTCTGAAACAGTGGTTCCAAAATGGTGGAGTAGGAAATAGAGCAGCAATTTATTGAAATCTAATCGACTTTGCTATTAGAAAAGTTACAATTAGCAAATCCGAAGGACATTTTTCCTTGCCAGGGAACAAGATATCCAGTTTTATTCTGTGAAAAACCTGCTACCCCTGTAGTTTAGACATCTATGTCTAAACTACATGTTTGGAAATGCATGGGTTTTTGGATTTAGTGTAGTATTTCACATTTCACCCTTCTCTGAATGTCGAGGCTTCTTGAAGTGTTTAAAATGTATATTTTGAACAAAATCCTACAACCAAAATATAAATTGCAAATGGGAGAAAAATCACAATAGATATTTTCCCAATATTGTTCAGTCCTATTGGCGATATAAAGTTTAAATTTGCAACCTATTTTTTGATCATATATTTGAAGGTGCACTATGTACCTTCATCTCTCCGTGTAGAGGATTTGCTTCGCCTGGAATGTTCAGCAGTAGAGCACTTTATTCTAACATGGAGACAAGCAGATGATGGTGTGAAGCCAATAGGCGCAGGTCAGAGTATTTTTTTCCCTTCTGTTGAAGAAAGCCGAGACCAAGGTTGTATCACAGATCATTCAGGCACCCTCACGCCCCAAGAAGGGCTTCGGGTTCCAGCCTCTTTCTCAGGTCCGTATCATCAAGGCCCAAAAACAAAGCTCCCATCTATGGAGAGCTGGGCCAAATACTGGTCTCAGAGCCAAACAAGTCAAATTACAGGAGCTGTTTTAGTGATGTCTGCTTTCTGTACAACACGGTCATAACAGACATGGCCAACCTGCAATAAGAACTCTCCTCTCGCATTATGGCAAGACTGAAAAAGAAAATGGATGATCAGGACAAGAACTATAGAAAAATGCACAACAGACAGGTGTGTCCAAGTACTGTCAGGTAATTTGACTAAGGACGTGAGAAGAGCCCTGTCCACGAAAAGGGACACTTATACACTGTCCATCCAGACTGCTCTGAGACAATGACAAAAGAGAGATGAGCTGTACCAGAAGATGCAAGTGCTAAACTCTGGGCTCCATGTGCATCTGAAGGATCTGAAGAAGAGTGAGGAGTGGGCACACAGGCACAGAGTTCAAGACTACATAAAGGAACCGGAGGAACGATAAACACCTCTAACCTCCTCCAACAATTGCCCTTGAACAAGTAGAGAAATAAATAAATTAACAACAAAACATGTAAATAACAACAAAGGATGTTGTAAGTTTCATGTCAGTGTACAACATCAGCAAAAATGTGCTGATATGGTCAAATCACACAATGAAAAGTTGCATATTGTAGCAGTAACAGTTTGCTTTGGTTATCATACCAATCATGTTTTTGCTCTTTCAATATAAATAATGGATTTGAGGTATTTTTGTATTATGCCCAAATGAAATTCAAACTGCATGGTCAGGTGGTTTTCAATGCTTCCGACAGTGTATAAAAATTAGAAACTGCATTTTTAATAACTGCTCTTGAGTATTTTTACGGTAAGTGTGGATGATGGATTATTATTAAATTTCTTTCTAATCTCACGTTCACCATAAACACAATATAGTTAGTACCTTATATATTGTGTGTCAATAATCAATCAGTGTTCCTATCTGTTTGAACACTTACTGGACCTAATGACCATAGAGAAACACTCATTGACATTAATGGCCAGTCATGATTTCCCCCAAAAGTCCATGTAAAAACAAGTATTCATTTCATTGGACGCCATTTTGGGCCAATGAGCTGTCAACAACCAAAAGTGCAACATCTTTTTCACATTTTCAGGAAATTCCGAGAAATCAGGACCCAAATGAGCTGAAGAATAAACAAAGTAGATGTGATTTTTTTCACTTGTGGGATGTTAATAAAAATGTAAATCGACAGTTCAGCAGCTGTCACAACATCGTTCTGTCTCGCTAATGCACTGCTTTATCAATAATCTTTAGCTGTTTGGATGAAAGATGGGTTTAAATAATCAGGTCTGTAAGGAATTCAGTCTGCTAATAAGGAATGCATGTTAAATCATTCTGTTGCTTATTTCTTGCAGATAAAGCTAGCTCATGGTTCTCAAACACTGGAGCCGTTGCTACAGGTGGATTTCTTCAGGTGAAACTCAGAAGCCTATTTCTCTTTCAGTGCTTAAGTTCAATACATTGCTTCTTTTATTCCCATTTTAGCTCTACTTTGTTGAGGTTTAAATTGAAGATGCTGCAACTTTATTATCTGGATTTTGTTCTAGTTTAGTTCTGGGCTGGTCTTAACTGGTTAGTCCTTGTTAAAAATGTCCAAATTTAGTCCAAATCCTAAATCCAGCAAATTGATATACTGAATGGCATTGGTTGTACATACACCTTCTTATTACAGTGATGGTTTCAGAGGGCAATTTACCTTCACATTTTAAATTGGTTTGGTTGTAGGTAAACACAGTAAGAACATGTAGACCCCAGTTAAACCCAGAACCACTTGAGGGGATAGACATTGTCAAACAGTGGTCAATTATCAAATATTAATAAAGCCCACCTCTATATTACAGGCAAGTTTATTCGTACACAAGGCAATTCAAAGTACTTTACATAACAGGGAAAATTTGCTATCAATGCAGTCACAAAACAGATAAAGATATACAAAATCATACAAATTACTTTAGAGAAGAGTGCAGCTAATACCTTTCAGTCATATGCGCAGCTATGTGCATCACTGTTTTTAGCCTGCATTTGAAGAGGCCTGTCTTACATTTTCAGGAACACTGTTCCAGTTTTTAGCTGCATAAAACTGAAACTCTGATTCCCCATGTTTAGTCCTGACTCTGGCACCAGCAGGATGATGGTCCCTGCGGTCCTCAGAGTCTGAGATTGTTCATATGGCACTTACCATACTTTAGTGTTAGGCCTCGGAGGGACTTGTGCGCAATCAGAGCTCTTTTAAAGTCTATTATTCAGTTATTCATGCCATGACCAAGGAATCCTTCATTTTTCCTTTTCTTTCACTCACATTATACTTAATCTAAGAATACCTGTGAAACTTAAGTTGATGTGACATAAACAGACATATATAAAATTACTTTATATTTACTTCTTTAGAGTGGATATAAAGTATGTTTTTCACCTATTGTATTGAATAATCACAATTATTGATTAATGATGAATACATTTGAAATATCTACAATACACCCTTTCCTAACAAGAAACAATACATTTGTAGTAACAGTAATAACATTTTGTACTAGTACTTCACTGGTTTGCTGAAAAGGCGGCACGGCAAAGACATTCCCATTCTCAATCAGGCCTTGTGAATCCACAACATAATCCTGAATCAGACGTCAGGAGCTTGTCTAAAACCTGGTACTGACACACAGGTATGACACACGCAGCTCCTGCAGCCAAGAGCCGATGACTGCGACCACTCACAACACTGATACTATCCAGATACTATGGAAATCTGTTAGCATAGCCCCGCCGGACACGCTATTAGCCCAAATTATCCGCCTACATTTTGGTTTGACGCACAACACACAAAGACACACTGAGATGAGAATGACAAAAGAGAGATTTGTATCCAGGAATGCAAGGCTGTGGTGATGGAGCAATGGCTTATGGGAGAGGTGATTTGGTTTGTGGACACTGTGTTTTTAGTTCAGAGTTAAAGAGTTGACGTCATCAGTTATTTGCATACATTTTGATGAATTGCAATGTATTGTCGTTATTGATATATTCTCTGTGTACGTGACCAAGACCAAATTCATGACCAGCATATTTATTGTAATATAAAGGAAGACAAAAGTATGTCATTGAATGACAGCTCGAGAACCAATCTTTGCCCTCAGTTGGCATTCCCAGATATTTTAGGACATTTTATTACTGACCAAAGATGGTAGGTAAACAGAAAATGTGGGAACGAGAGGGGGGTCGACATGGGGCAGAAAACTTGAACCTAATGAGCCAAGGAATTACATAACTTAACGCAACAAATTTATCAGAAATGTTTCTTGAGAAAGTCTATTAATATTGATAATTAAAGGTTTGTATTCTATTATTGTTTACTATTAATTTAATAGTTAACTTAAAATGTTTCAGTTTTCATTATGACTTTTTTATTTCTGAGGTTGTCACGTCACATCAAATCCTTCATCTCTGAAATTTGTAGATTCAGATTAATTTCTTGCTTATCAGAATCAGAATTACTTTTATTTATTTATTCGGACATGCAGCCGACCAGTAGCAGAAACAGAGTTATAAACAATAAAGTTTAAAAAACAAAATCAATTAAATTAATTAAAGTAAACAATACACGTGTGATTCTCTGCAGATTCCCGACATGTGTGCAGTACCTGTCTGTTGCATGTTTGTCCATTCATAAAACAGGGCTTGTGTTGATGGGACATAAACCTCGCTGTGTCCCGGGGCAGGTCCAGCGGCGCTCAGTGTGATGGCTTTGATGACGGGTCAGAGCCGAGGATCAGAGCAGCACCCTCTGTGTGCAACGATGACTCCCACTGGACCCTATTTCCCGTCACCCCCAAACCTCAGACTTTAGTTCTATAAAACATACTTAATCACCAAAAACTTAAAACCGCTGGTGTCGGTGGACGATATTGACAAAAATGAAAATCTTGATATTTTTTTGAGTATCTCGATAACAGGAATCAGATGATATATGTTAATCCAAAATACATGTGTTAAAACGTGTCGTTAAACATATTAGCTGAGGTCTGATTATCAAACCAATGTGAAATTTCTGTCAAATTGATCACAAAAGTGCAGAGATATCACTGTGTGCCCTTATTTAAAAGTTTACAATGTCACTTTCTTCATTTAAATTTTTAATTGTCTCTTTTTGTAGCATTTTTACTCTAAAAATATACTCAGTATTCAAATTTTGGTTATCTTCAAAACATTCAAACAAACAATATTCACGATATTATCTAAATTTTGTATATTGACCAGCTCTAGTGTCACTTTTTTCCAGTTTTGGTAAATTTATCTTGGTAAATAAAATATACAAGAATGACTCTTTCAATAAAATGTGTATAATATATAACAGATTTGTAATCTTGGCACTATCAATTCATCTTTGAGTTGAAGAAGAAAGTTGACATTCCACAACATCCCTACATTTGTATTTTGCATGTTGTTTATACATTTGATCATTTTTTAGCAACAGAATACTGGTGAAGAGATCTAGTTAATGTAGTTGTTTGGTGTCTTCATTGACTGAATAAATTTGTCAAACCATGATTCGTGCGGCAGTCGCAGTGACACTTATTGGCCCACATTGTTCCATCAGCTGTAAATCCAGGCACAGTCTCAGCTCCTGTCTGAAGTGTTGAACCCTTTCAGTGAGAAAACCCATTTAAATTGGCACTGCTCATGTCTGCAGTCCTTCTCTCTAGTGTCTGTCGTCAAACTGGTACTTAGTAAAATCTCTTTGACAGGTCTAATAAGATCTCCCTTGAGAATCTATTTTCTGGGTCACAGGTGCTGCCTCTGTATTCTACATCACGGCGCTGTAGGAAAGCTCCGAGAAGAGGCATTCAGCATCTCAGTTTTCCATGTTTCAATGTTTTTCCATTATTTTGTTTTTTTGGACGGGACACAGGCAGCCCAGGTTCATGTGCTTAACCTTGAAGGAAATGCATAAAGTAATAGGAGGCAAAATGATCCTGTGTGGAAGAATCAACAGGTGTTTTTTGATTGTATACTTACTTTTATATGGAAGACCGTTTCCACCACAGTCATTCAGTAAAAATAAATTGAAATGCGATCAAAATAAAAGCCAAGATTTTCCATTTGCTCCTCTCTCTGTCAGAAACCTTCCCCTATACTTGTCCATAATGTTAGTTTCCACAGGCAGGCGATGAGTACAAGGCCGTATTGTTGATGGGTTGTGGTTGTTTTGCTGTGCGGTTATGGGACATATACAGGAGGCCGGCTCATCCCCCAGCTGTGCCTGTGACTACTTGGCTGGACATCATCGTAAATGTGAGGAAAATGGTGACCGCTGACCATAAACCAGCGGCCTTTAACCACAACCAGCCTACTCTTTCAGCTTTGTGACATTATTTGTGTGTATCCTTTCACTGCGATGCTTTTACCCGATTGTGACACAGGATCTCTGGTGTGGAATAGCAAGCCTTTTTGACTTGTGGGTTTGACTTTCTCTCACTCACCGGCTTTTCATCACTCATCCCGTTTTCCTTCCTCGGTTTCTTAAAGGGGCATGCAACTGCGTTTATAAAAAGCCCATACGTCTGTCCACACATAAATAGTGCTTTCACCGTCTTCAAGCTTGATTTGTCAAGGTCTTTGGGGTGACTTTAAACCATTGAAATGTGACATACAGCTAGATATGAGGTTACCAGTCTGACCTGTATTGGTGATTGAAACCTATTCACCACTTTAATACTCCACACCAGCCTGAAGAATATTTTGTTCCTTAGATTGTTTAAAATTTTCTATTTGGGTTGGTCTAGTTTTAAACTTCAATGCTATGATATAAAATTGAATTGACAATTGACACTATTCTAATCTGTAGAGATATTGTCTAGGGCTACAGTTCTAGTGATTATTCTTTCGATTATTTTTGAGTAGTTTCAATTGTGAAAGGCCCATAAATGAGATGTTTACTGTATTTGATCAAGATGAAGCTGGAAGTGGAAGGACAAGATTATTTATCAGCTCTTTCGGAGTCATAAAACATCTTCTCTAATCACATGGCATATTTTGAAGTCTGTGAATGGACCAGATAACGTTTTTTTGATTACTAAATTAGCTGACTGATTAGTTACTATTAATTAATGAACTTGTTTCAGTCCTAACATTATGCTTTTCTCTTTATTGCAGCTCTATGTTTAGACCACTCATCCTTTTGGTCCCTGTTATTCTCTCAGTGATTTACAGATAGCATACTTCATTATAGAAAGTTGATGCTACTATTCACCTTATTCTGCCCCGTCCACTTTTGTCTCTTTTTGCCACAGATTCACAATCCTGTAGTAAAGACACTTCATATTTGACGAGAACCCCTTTCATGCAAATGGTGAACGAGGGAAACGTCTTGGCGCAAAAATATTACATAAAGTAGGTTGATTTGTGTAAAATGTTTAATGTACATGTGCAACAACAAGTCAACAATGCACAGATTTCCTGGGCGGCCTGAAAACGGCTTTTTACTCCATGTAGAACTTATTTTCTTTTGAGCTCCCATATAAACTAGTAAAACGGAAAAAAATGGCAGCGCCCACGGCAAGTTTTGGTGGCGCCCACGGCAACTTCTGGAATAAGGTCCCTTTCCTGCTCAGCCAAGAACACCCGCTTCTCCAATACTTTTTAAGACGTGCACTCTTGACACTGGTTTTATCTCCTAGAGTTCAGATGGGCGTGATTGACAAGTGAATTAGCCCAGTGTTTCCCAACCAGGGTTACGGGGACCCTAAGGGGTACATGAGCAATTACCAGGAGGGTACGTTGATTGGTTTCAGGTTGGTTTCAGGTTTTAAAAGAAGATGAAATGTACTTTAATCTGAATTTTTAAAAAGTGTCATTAGTTGTGAGTTTAGCATCTTGGACCATAAATCAATTAAAATGTATAGATAATAGTAATAATTGACAACATGCAACTACTAAACCCTTAACTCAAGTTAAGGGGTATTCTGTGTGTGAGACAAAGCTTAGGAGGTACTCAAGATAAAAAAGGTTGGAACCACTGAATTAGCCAATCAACGGCCTCATGCTCCATCTGCATCCGTTTACGAGGAGAAAAAGCAGAAAAAGCAGAAATCATCATGGGAGACTGAAAAAACATTGCAGAGTTCTGATGAATCAGTGAGTGAAGCACTAAACACAATTAAGCTTGGCTAAAAAATATTTGATTTTGTTGTAAATGATAGATCAATCAGCTTGTCCCTGATTATTCAACTCTTGACTCTTGGCTTGAGACGCAATGAAGAAGGTGGCGCTTTTCAAAAAAAACAGAGAGAAACCCAGGCTAAGTGTGCATGAAATTTTGATCTAAGTTCTGTTATAATATACATTTTAATATGGTCTCTTATGTAGTAAAACTGTGTGACTGGCATTGAATTGAAAGATTTGCTTATAATTCTAACAAATCTAAACTGAAAAACTGAATGACAGTTACATTTTCTGACCTTTATGTGCACCCCTAAAGCCTAAAGTCTATTAGAATGCTTTCAGTATTGGAGGGATTTCTGAGGTCATGAGGTTTAGATGGCCAAGTGCATGTGGGCTGCTTTAATACCTACAGCAGCAGCGGCGACAACAGATGTTGCGCAGGTGGAAATGTGAGAACAGCTCCTATCAAAGCCAATCTGAAAACCTGTCTCTCTCGGTCACTGCCTCAGTTATTTTTGTCAGATTTTCATATTTTCTTCGTCATTTTTGTCCCGTTTGGTCTCTTTTCCAGGCTAAGTGGTGATGATTCTGAGTGATGGCGACAGTGTTGAAATGAAGAAAACAAAAAGGAAAGCGCATGGAATAGGATTTGCGGTTGTATAAATTGTTCAGTATTCAGGAATCACATGGATTTATTTTTGAACAACCAGATCAATCAGAAATCAATTAGCTTCAAATCTGTGTTCCATATGTAGCTTTTGGCAGCATTTCTGAAATACATTTTTACTGTTTTGATGCCTGTGGAGCTGCAGTAGACTGGAGGAGCAGACACGAGACAATTGCAAGCCTAAAATATGGTTCTGGCTCAATGTGTTTACAACTTCACACATATTAGAAGGGTTTTCAGCAGATTTAATACCATGACCTGTAGTTAGACACGATTTCATTCTTGGTCTCAATAAATTTGAACGGGAATCATATGAAGTTGACCAATATACATTCCAAATGAAAGTGAGAGTGTATCATTTTCATTCATGTGTTACTTTTTCATTGTTATTTGCATCTGTCAGGCCTACAACTATACTTTGAATTGTCACAGCATAGACTTGATTGACTTAGATGTGCCCTTTGCAAAGAAATTTAATGTGTATCACAATTAATAACTTGTAAATGTGTAAAAGTAGTAAAAATGTTGCATTTTACAACAAATATATCCAACACATTTCATGTAACTTCTTTTGCCACCTTCTTGTTTCCATGGATAGTTTATTCCTTATGTTCCACAGTATGGTATTAAACTGATCTATCTCCACGGAGACTTAGTTAGGGGACCAAACAGAGTTACAAGTTACAAGAAGGGGTATTTTTGAGCCATAAAAACACCTGTAATTGACTCAGTGCCATATTGTGGAACATTCCAGGCAAAGCAATAACAACTCCATGGAGACAAGCAGGTGGCGGACCTTCCTACGAGAAAAGTAACATATCATATTTAACTTCAGGAGTTCATATCACAGCATTAAACTAGCAATTGCCTGCAACGTCTTTTGTGCATGAAATAATCCGTCCAATTACCTTTTCCTCTCTGTGAAGAGGAAAGCCCTTTGTGAATCTCCTTCCTCCTCTGTGGTTCCTGTCCGCACTCACGTCAGGTCGGGGTAAAGCAGAGGTTAGGCTCCCTGTACGCAGCCTCCAAACGCTTCCCTTTGATTCTCCAATGTGAAAATCTCTGCGGATTCCAATTGAATTTCATGCCGTGAAGGTGGAGGGACAGCTGCTCGGCTACTTAGCAGGCGGCTAACTCTGCGGCTTGAGCTAACTCCATTGCAGATGATAAAATGTACCATGATAACAGACAGAGGTGGCTAGTACTTTTTATTCAAGTACATTAAATTGTAATTTTGAGTAGTTTTTAGTTGCAAAACGTTTACTTCTACTCGAGAAATATATTTTACAGTGTAACAGTACAAGTTTTGGTTACTCTTATGCAAGTGACAAAAGCTTTATGTTGACAATACATAATACATAAACATATAAAATAAACATTTGTGTTTCTTGTACTTTTTTTCCTATCCTTTGAAAAATACCAGGTTTTGTATAATCATTCTAATTACATTAACTTCAAATTATAAATAAGATGTTGCGTCAGACTGTTACTCTTAATTTCCGCAAATTCTCTTACTTGACTTATTTCTACTATACACTTCTACTTGAGTATCATTATTTTGAAGTAACTGTACTCTTTCTTGAGTTTGATATTTGGTTACTCCACCCACCTCTGGTAATATAGATATACTTAATAGATTTACAGGGTGTCACCAGTCATATTTTACAAGTTTAATTGTCTTTTTCTCTGGCTAAGATGATGAAGTGGTTATGCATTAGAGGTTGTTGAGTGAGCTGACGAGAGCCAGGAGGATTTGCTCAGCTGTAAAAAGGATAAATGTCAAAGCTTTTCCTGTTAATTTCATTATGTTCCAATCACACATTTTTCATCTTTAAGAAAAATGTTGGCATGTTGTATTTCACTCCACGCTGCTGAGTTTGTAACACCTCACTTAAAATGAAATACGGCAGACATTTAAAAGATTCAGTGAAGCTGTACAGGGCAGATAGTTGAGTTATATGGGACATTGCTGTTTATGATTAGTTTTACACTTTTATTTGAAGTATATAGCTTTTTAATCATCTCCCTGATGCACAGATCTGTTTTATCTGTTCTATAAATGTGGTAATGTGGTCACAATACTAAAATGTCTTGATTTTGATACTGAGGATAAGACTTGATACTGATTTTGATACCACATTATACAAAACAATGTTATTTTCAACGCTGTGATATAGATAGATATAGACCTATAAAAACACTCAAGAAAGGTCCACTTTGTCCAATTTATGTGGATTTGTTTCAGTATCGATACTTGTCCAAATGGGACATATTTCTACAATAGTTTTCGTATTGATCAGTATCTGGTATCAATACTTTTTAAACGCATAAACTGTGGATTTTGTTGCACATGCATCTTGTTATTTTGATTGACAGAGCTTGCCTTACTCTGCTTCATTCATTTTCATTGTATTCCTTATCATTTTTTGTGGAATATGCAGAATGATCTCTCTATATATTTTCATACAGATCAATATCAGGCTGGTCACCGTTCAGACGGACATGCATGGTCCGTCCATTTCAAAACAAAAAAGTTTACATGAAAGGAATAAAATATCACAGGGACTTTAATCATCACAGATTTCTACATTTAGTGAAGCACTAAAATCTTTTAATCTGAAATGAGAGAGGTTTGATTTTGTTTGTAAATGACCAATGAACTCCTTTGTTTCTTACAGTATGTGCCACAGAAATAAACTAATTCGATTGCACAGTACTGTTTGAGTTTGACTCGAGGCGTGACGGAGGGAGTGGTGGCCATCACTTTTCATAAAGAATTGAAGAAGTATGTGTTATGGACCCCAGGGAATCCTTGTTTTAGTTCAGATATATTTTTAATGTAAGATGTATTTTGTATTTCATCTAAGATTAGTATGTCATCCGAGAAATCGCATTGTTTTGAAAAAGTATATGTACAGTACATAGACCTACAGTTTTTATTTAAAAGTATTGTAAATTCTTTGATAAAACGGTGTTGCTATACACATCTTTTCTGTGCAAGGAATGTGATTAGATTTGGATGGGAATTCTTCACTGTTTCCACTTCATCTTTTATCTTGTTTAAGGACCAGAAAATCTTAAAATGTTTTTATTATGCTAAATTCCACAGATTCTCCAAATATGAAGTTAATAAACAGTTTATCGCATGCCTTTTGTAAGTATGTGTTTTAATAATTGAGATGACCATTAATCTTGTTTGGTTTGACACTTGCGTCGCTAACACATCCACCAAATATTCCGCACATTTTCTGCATAAATAAATGAACTCTTAATTTATTACAAGTGACCTGCACAAAGTTTATCAAAAAGATGTTGTGCCAAACAAAAAAAAGTGAATATTCAGTTTCAATCTGTTGCTCTTTACACTCGGGGGTGTTGGAAGGAGTGTTGTAAAGTCATTTACAAAGCCTTGACCTCAGAGGTTTTTTGGCTGTCTTGGCTTCCCGTCATTATGATACAGGCTCTAACATCACAGTTATGGGTACATCTGCTCATGTGGGCCGGTCCTGATGTGGGATGGGGATCTGTCAAAACTGATACAGGTCACCGAGAGCATGATGGGAAAAACACTGAGGTCTCCATAGGTGGTTCCCTTCACTCTGGACGTCCACAAAGTCCTGAAGTTGAACACTTACTGTTTTAACGGCAAACGTTTGTGGCAGATTGTTTTACTATAGTTGTAGTCAAAATAAAACTATTGAGCAACACAGACCAGGACATTATGGTATTATCAGAATGAGACAAAAATGGATTAATGGAACTACCTTCATTCTTAAAGTTACAATGTCTGTATATATGCAGCAAACCATTGGGGTGACAGTGACTCAGTCGTGCTATAGCTGGAACGTTGGCAGTTCAAGGCACTTCACCCATTGTGTTTGTGTGAAAGTGTAAGCAGGCATAGAAAGACTAATGAAAATGTGTACAGTTGCATGGCTAAAAATGTTCGCAATTACAAGTAAAAGTGTTTAATGCAGAATTAAGTTGTGCAAACCACAATCCCCTTTTTCTCTCATCTAATGGCTATCAGAGTTGTGTGTGTTTGTTATTGCAGAGAAAAGTAGATGCATTGTGAGAGCCTTGAATAGGGACAATTGGGACTTGAGCTGAACTCGTCATCGATTTTTAAATGTAGCAATTACTTACATGGCAAGTACATGTACTTGTAAATCTATGCATTCGTTTCTTTACAGTTTCAGTTCTTGACAATATGTGCATATCCACAAACCATATTGGTTATGTTGGTCAGTATGAACTGTCAAGATATATACTGTGCATAAATTTGTAATGTGTAATGTTTCTGCTTCTCTACCACTTATAAACAAAACAAGCATTTTTGTGACCATATATGTGTAAATGGCACTGCATCTGTGGACGACTTCCCTGTGAGAGTGAGGCTTCCTTTGACCTGCTTTGATTGGTGCTAGCGTTCTCACCGCACCACACTTTTCTCTGACTGTTCATTTGGGAACAAAATGTGTCATTTGGGTGGGTCCATACGTCATAAAATCAGCACAAGTTTTAGGAAGACTGGCTTAAGTTCAACAAACATAACTTGTGGAGATTAAAAGACTATCAAACATGTAGAAAAAATACTCAATGTAACTTTCCTATGGCATATGACTCACCTTGGAATAAATATTGCTATACATAGGTTTTATAACTCGATGTGTTTGTTACAGCAGGGTTCGTAATGACTATAATTTTTGCTTTATGGTGGCCAGACGTCTAGCTAACCTGCGTAATTTCAATTTGCAGCCATAATATTAATAATTTGACCGGCTGGACGGGTCTTGGTGCAGGTAAAGAAGGCGTGAGACAGTGGAATAAGCTTCAGTCTGTGGCCGACACAACCACAGAAGTCAAACTGTGCTGAGTGGAAACTACAGTGGAGATGATGATATGCTCTGCACACTATAGAACATATGAGAAAGCATTTAGTCCAGCCAGAGTGTGACCGAGTGGGAGTGCTGATGTATGTGTTTGGGTGCTGCAATTACAATGTAGGGCTCGTTTATCTTATACTTGTAGAAGTGGGAAGTGACAAAATACTTTTACAGATACAGGTAATTACTTGTACTTAATAATTAATTGATAATAAGGAGTGAACTGGACACAAGAAAGTACTAGTGGGCATTGTAGTTGCAGACATAGAGATTGTCTGTTTCCATTGTATAAAATAGTTGTGGTTGCAGTTAAGATTGTCATAAAATTTGACACTCAGACACTAATCGATTCTAAAACTAGATCGAAACTTATTTGATCAAATGTCATTACTGAAAAAAGTATTAATAAAAAAGCAAATTGCACATTTCCTGAAGAGTTTTAGAATGGTCTTGGTCTATATCACATCTTTAAGACCACATGGTAATAAAAAAATAGAATATACAATACTTTTGGGCTAAAAGCAACAATCTATTGTTGTAAAAAAAGAGTGTCTTTATTATCATTGCGGCATTGAAATCGACATTAGGTATCAGCATTTTCGTTAGTATTGAACTGAGAATTTTAGTGTTGTGACAACACTTGCAGTTGTTGTTATACAGAACTACTAATTATGTTACTTTAAAGTTTAGTTATAACAAATTCTATGTCCAATCCTTTTTTATGTTTTACTTAAAGGGGACATATTATGCAAAATCATCATTATCATACTCAAAGTTGTATTTTGATTGATTTTGTGAGTTTTAGTGATTCTGTATTGTCCTGCAACTGAGGCTCAAGTGCTCAGAAAAGTCCTGTTTTCACCTATCCCCTAAGTAAGCCCACATCCCTGTACTTAGTTGTGATAATTAGAAAGTGTTGGATTCTAAAATGTCACATAGCCACTAAAAACATGTAAACGACAATCTGCTGCTTGTTACGATGAAATGTTACTACTGGGCTTATCAGTTCTGCAGTTTTGAGCAGAAAGTCAAAGGACCAGTCTCTTTTACTAAGCCGTTTTTCATCAATATTGTGGTTTACAATACTATACTCTACTTATGTCATCGTTCAGCGCCAAGTACATAGAAAAAAGCACAACATATCTTCTTTAAAATGTGTTGTCGAATTAGTAAAAACATTTTTCCAGACTTGCTTGTTTATGAACGTATGGATATTTCTGTGCCTTCTAATTGCCTCAAACATGGCAGACATTACAAAGTCTTTTTGTGTGCTTTTGAGGCCGGAGTTCATTCTGGCCTGTATGTACACATCATTATAGAGCGTATTGCACTTAAAAGCAGCGGTGGTGGGTTTGTTGGTTGGTGGCCAGAGTCTCTTAAGTAAAAAGGAAAAGATTGATGTTTTTCTGCCTCAGACTGATGATAACAGGGCTTTATTTAAGGAAACCGCACAAGCTATTAGTCTGAAGTATAAAGAACTATGGTCAGCCTCAGCTCACTGTCTGAGAGAAATCCGGATATCACTGATCCACTGTGTATTTACATTGGACACTTGTTTGTCAATGTGCCATCTTAGAGTTATTATTACCAACTCATTGCATGTCTTCCTTGTTCTACACTGGGTTTGCGCTTGGTTAAAGTCAATGGTCAGGCTTTGCTCCAGTGACTTTACATCCTGGCCTACATTTAAGTAAAGTGGTTCAAAGTAAAAATAAAGCAAGATCAATGTGCTATTAGATTTCTCATCCTGGAGTTAATTTGAAATTTGACCTTTACTGGATAGTTTTAGTCTTAAATGTGGTGCGGAGTGCTACACCTGCATCAGAAACTTACAAAAACAAGCACTCTTCCGCCCTTTAGGCTTGGATTCTTGAAATGATTAAGAAGATGGTACCTGGATTTACAGTGAATTTCTTTGTGATCACAAGTAAATTCACTATTATTTTGTGTTGAAAACTGCCCTCAATTGTTTAGTAATCAAAACCTATTTTGTTATTTTAGTACTGTGACAACCCTGTTTGCTGCAGGCGGCACAAAAAGGTTAAATTACATGTATCCTTCAGTATTAGCCGACATTTTCTTATAAAAATGTTTTTGGTGTATTTTTTTACCCAAAAGAAATGTTTTTGTCCTACGGTGTAGACTTTTGTACGTAATTCCTTTGTGCTCTTTACGGTCGCTATAGATATTGTTCATGGCATTTTCACAATCGAAATTGTACCAATATTTGCATAACAGCTAACCACAAAAATACAGTGTTAAGTCAAACCACAATGTTATTTCTTTCCTATTTTGACCGAATGCTTTTCTGTTTTGCCTCTTCAGTGGAGTTTGACAGAGAGCTCTCCTCTCAGCGGCGGCATCATAAAGAGTTCAAGTTCAACCTGTCCCAGATCCCGGAGGGCGAGGCGGTCACTGCAGCGGAGTTCAGGCTTTACAAAGAGTGTGTGAGCCGCGCCTTTCCAAACGACACCTTCCTCCTCAAGGTCTACCAGGTGGTTAAGGAGCACCCCGACAGGTAACTTGCATTATTATTATTATGCATTATTATTCAAATCAGCTACATAGTTGTTGCTATCGTTGCATATCCTTATCATTATCATGTATCATCTTTAGCCCTGGTTTAGACATTGTTTAGTTTAGTCCTGCTTTATTTCTGGTATTCTCATTTTTAGTCATAGAAACTACAACCATCCAAACTAGAAACTTTAGAAACTAACTACAAACTTTATCACATTAACAAGATACAACCTTTCCTAAACAGTTTTAAAACTAGTATAAGACTAAAAAGTTTGTAAAAATTTGTAATGAAATGGATACATGTTCATTGAGTACCTAGTTTTGATACAAGTTTTAGTCTTGATTAGTGTCTGTTTATCAGTCCTCATTCATATTTAATCCTGATCTTGCTATGCAGCTTTGTACTGTAGTTACTGATCAGTCAAAATCCGTTATTTTGTAACGGATTTTGTAATATTTAATCTTAATCTTATTATTTTTTTCCCTGTTACATTAAAGAGACAAACTCCAGACTTTATATTAATCCCCCAATTCTTCCTATCAATTACAGCAAATAGCTCACTTTATTAATTCTGACTATTTCAGTGTTCAATCATTTCTCTTCCTTGGTTAACAATTGTAGTTGTAATTTATTTGACTATTTGGTTTCCGAGATTGACCATCGTAAGTGGAATTAGCATAATTTAACATAACATTAATTGTGTTTATAAATTGTGGAGAATGAAGATTAATAATAGGGCTTTACCTTGAAGCAAATGTTGTTTGCTCTCTGTTACAATATGCTCTTGAACATTGTTGGTAAAATACAAAATATTGAGACCACCATGTCTTTGATTTCTTGAAACACTGGTGTGTTAGGTAATCGGTCACATCAGTTCACTGTTTGAGACAAACTCTTGGTTTTAGGTTCCAGTTTCAAGTTAAGATCCAGCAGGAACCGCACTGTACAGAAATAGCCCAGTGTCAAAATCCTCCTTAAGCCTGAATGAGCGCAGCTAATACCTGCTAAACATTTACATTACGTCTGCAGGGCCAGGTCAACATCCCGAGATTTGTGAATGATATTTGTGTTTTTAGGCCCAGCCAGGGAGCAACAGCAACATCAAAAGGCCACATACACACTTTTAGCCCCCTTAAGAAAGACAAACAATAATTAAGTTTAGTTTTATAGATGTGGGATTTATTAAGTCATATTTATCATAACTGATGTATGTATTTGAATATATTTGAAGGACCCACACTTGTTAAACGCTATTAATTAATTTGACACATTCAGTGTTTTGATAAATGCAATGCAGCACTTCCCAGAAGTGGATGAATTGAAAAGATTGCACCATTTGATATTGAAAAGTCATGATACATAGATGGATTCTTATAAAATACATTTAAATTTCGAAAACAATGTGAGAATGCTTCATGAAGACAAGCGTAACCATTGATTTGTCATTGTAACCTCATATAAAAGTTACGTATCTCTGTCCTGACATTTTTCTTATATTTAGATGTTTTAATGCTTGCTATCGTTTAAGTCACAACATTCATTCACATTAAGGAGGCACAACATTCATCCCTTAAAAAAAACTGGAAAAAAATAGGAGTCTGAACAATTAAAGTAACATTGTTACATTAACATTAAGATAGTGTAAAGTCTCTTACATTTATCAACATAATGACATAACGAATTATTGTAGAGATTTACCCCATGACTTGAATTATAGTCCACTGACACGTGTTTCATGTCTTTTTAACTGGAATGTAAGTCGGAGATGCATACAGTTCAATTTAAGTTGGAATGTCAAATGATGACCTCCTTGGTTTATATTACTGCAAATAATAACATCTTAGGACTGGGCAATATGGTGAAAAAACTCAAATTGTGATGTCATGCCAGACACAATCTACCTTCTTTGGCATCATATCGCAATTCATAATTTCTGTAGATGCATTTGTCTGCTCAAACACAGACAGTTTTTCATCTCCATATTTTCTAATGTTGACAGGCAGGTGGATTTAACCACTAATTTAGTTTGAAAAAGCTAGATGTTATTAAACAGAACCATTTATATCAGATGGAAGGCTTTGGTGTTACTGTAATATATTTAGTTTGTTGCGATATCGTTGTTGCGTCAGCCAATATTGCGATATCGATACTTTTGTGATATTGTGCAACCCTATTGCATACCCCTAACTTCACTGGTTTAGATCTGGTTTAGACCTGGTTGCATCTGGTTTGGACCTAGTTGCATCTTTGTTTAATTCTTGTTGTTTAGTCCAGATTTAGTTCTTGCCAAATCATGGTTTAGTCCTGGTTTATATCTGAATTTCCCCTGTTTTAGACCTGGTTCTGGTCTTGGTCTTGGTTCAGTTCAAAAGGCACATTTTTCCCTTTCCTTCTTTGGATGCTGTTTTCTTTGCACATAGTCACACAACAGTAGGGACCCTGTTAACTTTCACATCCCTTCCAGTTCTAATAAAAGGCGTAGTCTAAGCTGTAATGACAGGGAGCTTAATTAGCCTGACACTCTTTGTACTGAGCATTTGATTGGGGAGAGTTTGGGAACAGCAGGTGAGGAATGTGGAGATTACAATCCCAAAACTGTGGTGGGTCTGACACTGTGTGGGAAAAAGGACTATTAAGTACAAAAAAAGTACACAGTAAAACACACTATCTACTTTTTAGCTTTAAAGCAAGAGTCATTATAATGTCCTGTCAGTATCAGTTATTTAGACAGGATGTGACAGGCAATTTTGTTGTTTTCTGCTTTTTAAAAAAACATTTGCTGATTTTTGATGTTTTGTAAGTGTTTGCTGTGTCTTTTGGGTACACTTGACTCCCTCATAGCCATCTTTCATCTTATCTGTGCAACGTTTGACCGTCAATAGTTCAGTTGGCAAAGCTTTGAATTGTTTTGTTATTTCTCATGCTGCTGCTGTTGTTTACAAGCCCAATTGTCTGAAAATGAGTTGTTTAAGTGCTGTAAAGCGACCTTGTAATGTAAACTTGAGCATCTTTTATCTCCAGATGTCCCGCTCACACTTTGCTTTTACAGTCCTCAAAATATGCCTTCTTTGCGCAGGATGAAAGCGCACAAGTAAGCCAGCCAGCTGTGAGCTAGTTTTCCACATCGCCATAGCGTTTTACTACAGTCACTGACAAGACTTATAAATAAGATTTACTGTTGCAAAAAACACGGGTGTGACTCCTGACCTTATTATTCCAGTTCATTTAAGCAGTCAGTCAATAAGAGCTTTTACAGGACGTCCCGCAGCCTTGGCCCCTCAGGCAGCTCCTGGTGGGACCCCCGCTGCTCCGCGACAGGGGAACAGTGGCTGCGATGACAAGAACAAGGACTAAAGTATAAAAATCATGATATCACTCCTGGACGTGAGCCACGGACATTTTGTTTCCTTGACTTCTTCCATTGGTCTGTCTGATCTGATGGCTTCTGCAACATCCAAATGTGAAGCCAGAACACAGGGACGTCAACATTATTTGGCTAATCAATAACTGTGATTACAGTATGTAAGTCACAATATAATCATAAGAACTACACCAAAAAATTAGGTCATTTCTATTAAATCTATAGTCAATCAAAGTAAACCTTTCTTTCTTTATTTGACCGAACTGTAAAGTGCTTTTTATCTGGCTATTCATGGCACATTAACTTTACTTTATCATTCAGAAAGTTTGCTCCAATGCAATCTACTTTTTTATATTCCACATTTCATAATCCAAAAGAGTCTCCAAAGTGCTCCACACTTATACACTAGTCCTCATTTAAAGGACTAAAACTATAAATCAAATAAGTTAGTTGTATTAACATTTATCTAATTTCTAGTTGTATACACATCTCAAATGGCTGCAGATTGGTGAACAATTGTATAAAAAACAAAACATATCTTTTTCTCTACCTCCGTATTGTCAGCAGTATAATCATTTGAATGAATGGCTTAATGCAGCAGAGATACTGTAGCATTGGTGCCTTGTGTTTGTGCGAGGCTGAACCACGAGCGAAGGAAGTCCTCACAAACACTCATTAATGGCCAATAAAGCGGGGCTGCCCACGCATGACCGCAGGGGCATTCTCTGAACACCTGGATGATTGTGAGGCTTTGAAGTGGCTCTGACAGGACGTCCTACCACCTAACGCTGTGTTATTACTGCAGTAATGAGACATAGAGTGCTCTTATCACTCAGCCTGTCTGTCTCAGTTCGCTATGTTCTGTTTTGAAGAGACACTGGAATAACTTTTGTCTATTTTTACAGTACACATAACAATTGTCAGTAGAGGTATTGAAAAACATGAATTAACCTTCAAATAAAATGCTAAAAATTGAAAAGAGAAACAGTAATCATGACTATCGTTACTGTATGTTAATAAATTGTATGTATGATATGCATAGTATATTTTGTCCGGTAGACTTTATTTGTTGTGACATTAATTCTCAGCTCTGACAGTTTACTGATTGTCTTTTCCTGCTCTTCAACCCAAATTCATACTGCTTACTGTCCTGTGCAATAAAAAAAATCAAATGCATAATTTAATATCATTTACATTTCTGAATGAGAACAAAATCTAGCACTTTTGATGTCATATCATTGGTTGCTTTTAGCTGTTACCTGCTTCCAGGGCAAATGATGCCTTAATACACACCAAATAATTTGTAATTTAAAGATATGCAAAATTAGAATACAGAATAAAAAATTGATGGCTATGAAAAAATACAGATAATACAAAAGAGCCCAGACACTTGTAACCAGTAATCTTGTGTAATCAATCAAGTGAATTCTGCATTTTTAGTCCATTCACATTTTGAGCAACAGTTCAACCTCAACCAAGATATTTTCACACGCTATAGCACATTTATGATGGATTATCACAATATTCGCTGAATATTATCACCTGAATAATCCAAAAAGATGGATGTTAAGATACCTCACCCCCATAACATTCTGTTGCTCAAACAAAACAGCATTTCACACTGGCACAAACACCACATCAAAACTGGGTTGAAACTGGGACTAAAAATGGAACATAACCTGGATGAAGATTTAACCAGGTCTAAAACAGGACTAAGCCAAGCTACATCAAGACTAGACTGGGGTCAGATCTGGCCTCATATCAGGACGTGTGTGATCGCACCCTTAAAGATCTAAACACTAGCTCTTGTAATGATATTAACATGCTTTTTAATCCTCTTCCCCGGGAGAGGTGACTCTGTGGTCAAACCTACAGGGGAGCCCAGACAGCAAAGCCCAGCATTTCTGCAAACAGCACCCATTCGTCTTAACTGTCATTCTGTTATGATACTGTTACCGTGATACAGAGGGAGCGCTGCTGGGCTTGCCTTGACTTTGTAAAAGATAGACTCCCCTCTGCGGTCCCGGGACTACTACTCTGTGCTTTTTGGCCCTGTCAGTATCAGCTGTGTAAAGCTTAAATTAAGAACAGTTAAATGTCAATTTCTTTGCAAAGTATGACAATGGAAGCTATCAACATTTGCTAATCACTGACATTTTTGAGAACACTGTAATAGTTTATTTAATGGATTTTGAAATGCAATATTTCATGCATACTTTCAATTATTGTGAGTCAGTGTCACTTATTACCCGTTATTTCCATGTGTCTTAAGCTGCTTCACACTTGGCACACACACCATATCACTGTTTGGACTAAACTTGGAGTTAAACCTGAACTACACCAGGACCAAACTAAGTATAAATGACTTAACTGGGCTCAAACCAGGACCAGGACTTAACGAACGTAGATAAAGCATGCTATTGTAATATAGACCCATAGTAGATTGATAAATATACAGAATAACTAGAATACTAGTTATCCCAAGGGAAACTGCAGAATTATAAAGATCAAATCAAATCAAATCAATTTATTTTTATAATGCCCAAAATCACAACAACAGTTGCCTCGATGGGCCACAGGTAAAAGCAGTTCAGATAACTGTCCCAGAATGCCCCTGTCCTTTGACCCTCCTTCGCGGCGAGGAAAAACTACAAAAAACCCCATGGGAAAAAGTAGAAACCTCGGGGAGAACCACAGTGAAGGAGAGATCCTACTCCCACGGACGGACAGGCTGCAGCTGAACTAGGACTGACGCATCCACTTGGACTGTGGAGCCAGAACCACTCAAGAGGGAGGTGGCTTTAAAGAGTTCCTCCAGGCGGACGAGGAGCAGTCCACCAGTGTAGAGAGATCCTCCAGCAGGAGATGAGGAACAGTTCATCTAAAGTAGAAGGAGTTCGTCCAGGCAGACGAGGTGTGGCTAATCCAGCTGTCCAGGCGGGTGGCGCATAGATCGTCCAGACAGGTGGGGGTGGGGGGGTCGTCACTGGAGCAGCCGCCGCAGTGTCTGAAACAGTCTCCACTCCCCGGGGGAAGTGGAGAGAAAGAGAAACATGTGAACAGCAATGAACAGACTACAGTTGAAGTAATATTAAATATTGTTGATAGATAAAGTAGGAAGAACCAGAGGATAGTGTTCAAGCTGCCATACTTCCCCCAGCAGAATTGCTCCAAGGGCAGCGTAGCTAAAACTGTAGGTTTTTATTTCTGTTCCTAACTGGCCTGACCATAAGCTATTTCAAAGAGGAACGTTTTGAGCCTGGTCTTAAATGTAGAGACTGTGTCGGCCTCTTTTACATGAACAGGGAGCTGGTTCCATAACACAGGAGCTTGGTAGCTAAACGCTCTACCTCCTACTGTGCTTTTAGAGACTCTGGGGACTAACAATAGTCCAGCATTTTGAGAACGAAGAGCTCTGTTTGGATGGTACGCTACTATTGCATCTTTGAGGTAGGATGGGGCCATATTGTTTAAAGCTTTATAAGTCAGGAGGAGGATTTTAAATTTGATTCTAAACTCAACAGGAAGCCAGTGAAGAGACTCCAACACTGGTGAAATATGATCTCTTTTTCTAGTACCTGTTAATAATCTTGCTGCTGCATTTTGAACCAGTTGAAAGCTTCTTATAGCAGCTATAAATGCACAAATAAAGACACATTAAAAGATTTAAAAGTAACAGTTTATACATTACATAAAACTATAATCTAATAAACAAAGTGCTACATGGTAAATAAAGTGCTTTGAAGTTTATTACACTGAAACCACCGTTCAAGACAATTGCAAACTCACAAATACACACATACACAGTGTATGCACAGGTGCATCCTGGAATAAACTGCAATTTTTTGGTGAATGGACATTCTACTTTCTGACCCACTGCTGCCCCAACAATGCATTTATAGCTGCTGCCAATAACTCAAGATCTACTCTCCAACAAATATAGAAAAATACATGATTTATTTAAAAATTTTGAATTTTATTTATGAAATGATTGACTCAATCGCGAATGAAGAACTCTGAATGAAGAACTATTAGTGGTTTTCCACAGAATACAAATTGTCTTTTGAGCAATCTAATTTAATTCTTGTTCTAAACTTTGATTATGTTATAATGTTAGCTGGAGGGAAGGGGTCTAAATAACTCTATGGAAGATTCACTGAACTTCTCTGAAGCTATTGTAACAAATAATTTCACTTTTTCTTCTTTATGCTGATCTTGAACTTTGTGCCAGTTTTTGTATCATTCTTGTAGGGCCAGTAAATACAGAAATGCTCACCAAAAGACAGTTCAAAATATCTGCAGCCTGATGGTTAAAAGTAAAATTCTACCATAGAAATCTGACCTGTCCTTGTTGTGATGTCCTGTGAACTCAACCTATTGACAGTGGGATTGTTCCTTTTTGTCCTTGTAGGGAGGCAGACCTGTTCCTGCTCGAGTCCCGCAGACTATGGGCGGCTGAGGAGGGCTGGCTGGAGTTTGACATCACAGCCACCAGTAACCTCTGGATCATGAGCCCAGTGCACAACCTGGGCCTACAGATCAGCATAGAGACCAGCAGCGGTAAGACACTACAGTTTATCTTTTACATCCAGGCTTCAATTTTACTCAGACTGATCTACGTTACAAAATAAACCTTCAATTTTTATTATGATTTCATTATATTGAATAGCACTTCATTTCATTTTTAAGTGTTATAAACTGCTTGACAGATAAGTTAAGGCTGCATACACACTTGCACACACACCTCATCAATATTGGGACTAAATCTGGAACTAAACCTTGATTAGCCAATGATTTAAAGAAGACTACATCAGGACTACACTGGGCTCACATCAGGATCAAAATAAAGTGTCAGCACAGCCATTGTTTTACTTATTTTGGTTGAATTTGGATAATGACATGGCATTTTTCATAAACGTAAACTGTATTAATTGTGAATTGCAGGTCAAAGCATCAGCTCCAAAGAGGCGGGGCTTGTGGGTCGTGATGGAGCTCTGGAGAAGCAGCCATTTTTGGTGGCATTTTTCAAAGTCAGGGAAGTGCACATTCGAACAGCTCGATCGACCGGCAGCAAACGACAACGGCAACAGAACCGCAACCGCTCCACACAACCGCAGGACGCGCACAGAGGACCCGCCCCTGCAGGTTAGACACACACTATTAAAACTGCAGACGTAATTGGCTGCATGTGTTGTTTTATTCTTTGAGATATTGGATTTGACTTCGGCAATATCTTCCTCTAATCAGAACACTTGAGAAGAAAAATCCGCTCCAGATTTCTTGTGTATTATTCTTTTAATCTTTCACATGAAGACACAAGAAGGAAATGTCTAGTAATGAATAAAATATTAAAGCACATTATCTACTTGACAAGTCCAAAAGCACAAACTGTTCCGTCCAAGAAATTTGCGTAGGATTTATTAGTGGCATCTGGTTGTTCACTAATCAAAGAATAGAATTAAAATAAGGAGTAAGATCTTAATACAGAACAAAAACCCACGTGTCCAACAATATTGCCCTCAAAAACGTAGTTGTTGATACAAGCTTTTGGTAGTTTTTTCCAGGAATTTAACTGGATCTTTTGTTTTTTGTTGTTTACCTTCTAAAATAAGCTCACACTATGTTAAAATCGTCTACATAATTTAATTCTGCATATTCAAAACAACACACTTAAAGGTGCACTATGTAACTTTTCTGGTGCAATGCCTGCCACCTGCTTATCTCCATGGAATTGTTAATGCTTTGCCTAGAATGCTCCACAGTATCCATCACGCCTTTAAAAAACATGCATTCTTACTGTGAGTCGGCTTGTCTCTCCAAAGATCTGACCTGTAATTTGGCCTGGTGGCAATACCTGCTTGTTACCATGGAAATTGTGCCATATTGTAGAACATTTGCAGAAAAAAAAAACATACTAAGTGCAGCGTTAAATAAATTCCCTGATTGTTTACCCTAAAATGTCCTTGTTTACTTAAAACTTTCTATCTGTCTATTGCTTTGGTACTTCATGTGAAAGTACCTTCCCTGGAAACCAAAACCATATTCTCCTCTGAGGATATGAACCATGTAAAGTACCGTAAATGGGCCCTGACAGGTGACCTCCTCCCCTGAACCGCTCATCAGTCCTCGCTGCTCCTCATCCTGCTGCACTCATGATGTAATGAGGTCTAAGCTGAATGTTACGAGCCCCTTCCAAATTAAATCAATCTCTAATCCCCTCACCTTTCACCTGTTGTGGGTTTTCTGGCAGGACGTCCAGCGCTGTAAGCAGAGCTGCTCCTGTGAGGCTCCTTTGTGTTTGAGCGTTACAGTACAAATCAAATCAAATCAATTTATTTTTATAATGCCCAAAATCACAACAACAGTTGCCTCGATGGGCCACAGGTAAAAGCAGTTCAGATAACTGTCCCAGAATGCCCCTGTCCTTTGACCCTCCTTCGCGGCGAGGAAAAACTACAAAAAACCCCATGGGAAAAAGTAGAAACCTCGGGGAGAACCACAGTGAAGGAGAGATCCTACTCCCACGGACGGACAGGCTGCAGATGAACTAGGACTGACATCCACTTGGACTGTGGAGCCAGAACCACTCAAGTGGGAGGTGGCTTTAAAGAGTTCCTCCAGGCGGACGAGGAGCAGTCCACCAGTGTAGAGAGTACAAACGCTAAAATAAACCAGGCTGTGATATGCATGAGGGCTGGACAATTTGACAGATGCAGGAGCCTATGGGCCAGTAGAAATGTCAGGTTAGTATTACGGCATGGGTTGTGAATAGCAATTAATGTAGTTTTTGTCATGCTCTTTAGCTCTTTAGCTCATTTAGCTTTTTGCCTTTGTATGACCCCTCCAAAGCAAATAGTCCACACACTAATTGATTTAACGGTGAATAGTTTGAGACATTGTGGTTTCTGAAGATGTTGATCGGTGTGTCAATCAGCAGAAGAAGACTCGTTGACGCTAGCTTCTGTATACTAAATGAAGTTTATTACAGAGAGCAGCATCACATACAGACAGCCGGCGTTGCCTGGGAGTCCCACTGTGGCCAAATACAGGATCTCCTAGACTCTAGTATTACATAGCTTTATATATGGTAGGATGAATGCTTCTTCAAAAGAGACAAACCCCCTTTTCAGATAAGGAAAAACGGGGCCGGGTCGCGGGGGCAGCAGTCTAAGCAGGGAGGCCCAGACTTCCCTGTCCACGCACACTTCCTCCAGCTCTTCCGGTGGGATCCCAAGGCGTTCCCAGGCCAGCCAAGAGACATAGTCCCTCCAGCGTGTTCCCTAGGGAGGCGTCCAGGAGGCATCCTGAACAGATGCCCGAGCCACCTCAGCTGGCTCCTCTCGACGTGGAGGAGCAGCGGCTCTACCCGAGCTCCCCGTGTGACTGAGCTCCTCACCCTATCTCTAAGGAGCGCCCAGCCACCCGGGGGAGGAAGCTCATTTCGACCGCTTGTATCCGCGATCTGGTCCTTTCGGTCATTACCCAAAGCTCATGACCATAGGTGAGGGTAGGAACGTAGATTGACCGGTAAATCGAGAGCGTTGTCTTTCGACTCAACTCTCTCTTCACCACAACGGTCCGATACAGCGCCCGCATCACTGCAGACGCTGCACCGATCCGCCTGTCAATCTCACGCTCCATCCTTCCCTCACTCGTGAACAAGACCCCGAGATACTTAAACTCCTCCACTTGAGGCAAGGACTCTCCACCCACCCGGAGTGGGCAAACCACCTTTTCGGTCGAGAACCATGGCCTCGGATTTGGAGGTGCTGATCTTCATCCCAGCCGCTTCACACTGCTGTGCAAACCGCCCCAGTGCATGCTGTAGGTCCTGGTTTGAGGAAGCCATCAGGGACGACATCATCTGCAAACAGCAGAGATGAGATCCTGTGGTTCCCAAACCGGGACGCCTCCACGCCCTGACTGCGCCTAGAAATTCTGTCCAGAAAAATAATAAACAGAACCGGTGACAAAGGGCAGCTCTGGCGGAGTCCAACATGCACAGGGAACAGGTCTGACTTACTGCCGGCACTGCGAACACAGCTCCTGCTCGGTCGTACAGGGACCGGACAGCCCTTAACAAGGGCCCCGGACCCCATACTCCCGAGCACCCCCACAAGGCGCCCGGGCACACGGTCGAATACCTTCTCCAGATCCACAAAGCACATGTGGACTGGTTGAGCAACTCCCATGAACCCTCGAGCACCCGATGGAGAGTATAGAGCTGGTCCAGTGTTCCACGGACCGGGGCGAAAACCACACTGCTCCTCCTGAATCCGAGGGTTCGACTATCGGTCGGATTCTCCTCTCCAGTACCCTGGAATAGACCTTACCGGGAGGCTGAGGAGTGTGATTCCCTATAATTGGAACACACCCTCCGGTCCCCTTCTTATACAGAGGACCACCACCCCGGTCTGCCAGTCAGAGGTACTGTCCCAGAACTGCCACGCCGATGTTGTAGAGACGTGTCAACCAAGACAGTCCCACAACATCCAGAGACTTAAGATACTCAGGGCGGATCTCATCCACCCGGAGCCTTGCCACCAAGGAGCTTGCCAACAACCTCGGTGACTTCGGCTTGGGTGATGAGCGAGTCGCGCGTCAGTCCCCAGCCTCTGCTTCCTCCCGGAAGAGCGTGGCAGTGGGATTGAGGAGATCCTCAAAGTATTCCTTCCACCGTCCGACAACATCCCCAGTCGAAGTCAACAGCTCTCCACCCGCACCGTCAGCGGTGTTGGTGAAGCCTGCTTCCCCTCCTGGCGTCGGACGGTTTGCCAGAATTTCTTTGAGGCCGACCGATAGTCCTCCTCCATGGCCTCCCGAACTCCTCCCAGCCCCGAGTTTTTTGCCTCTGCAACCGCACGGGCTGCAATGCACGCCTGGCTCGTCGGGTACCTGTCAGCTGCTTCAGGAGTTCCACAGGCCAACAAGGCCTGATAGGACTCCTTCTTCAGCCTGACAGCATCCCACCTCCGGTGTCCACCACCGGTTCGGGATTGCCGCGACAGGCACCAGAGACCTTATGCGACCACAACTACGAGCTGGCATGGACAATGGGAGGCGGAGAACATGGTCCACTCGGACTCAATGTCCCCAGCCTCCCCCGGGATCTGGGAGAAGCTCTCCCGGAGGTGTGAGTTGAAGACCCTGCTGACAGAGGGCTCTGCTAGACGTTCCCAGCAGACCCTCACGATACGCTTGGGCCTGCCGAGTCTGTCCGCTTCCTCCCCGCCAGCGGATCAACTCACCACCAGGTGGTGATCGGTTGACAGCTCCACCCCTCTCTTCACCCGAGTGTCCAAGACACGCGACCGAAGGTCAGATGACACGACAACAAAGTCGATCATCGACCTCCGGCCTAGGGTGTCCTGGTGCCACGTGCACTGATGAACACCCTTGTGCTCGAACATGGTGTTCGTTATGGACAAACTGTGACTAGCACAGAAGTCCAATAACTGAACACCGCTCGGGTTCAGATCAGGGGGGCCGTTCCTCCCGATTACCCCTCTCCAGGTGTCACTGTCGTTGCCCACGTGGGCGTTGAAGTCCCCCAGTAGAACAACGGAGTCCCCAGGCGGTGCACTGTCCAGTACACCCCCCAGGGACTCCATGAAGGCCGGGTACTCTACACTGTTGTTTGCCCGTGGCGCTACAACAGTGAGACCTGTCCCCACCCAGGCGCAGGGACACGACCCTCTCGTCTACTGGGGTAAACTCCAACACGTGACGGCTGAGCTGAGGGGCTATGAGTAAGCCCCACACCAGCCCGCCGCCTCTCCCGTGAGCAACGCCAGAGAAATGGAGCGTCCAGCCCTCTCAAGGAGATGGGTTCCAGAGCCCAGGCTGTGCGTGGAGGTGAGGCCGACTATATCTAGTCGATAACGCTCGACCTCCCGCAAGCTCAGGCTCCTTCCCGCCAGAGGTGACATTCCATGTCCCAACAGCTAGGCGCTGTGTCCGTGGACCGGATCGTCGAGGCACCCGCCTCGGCTACCACCCAGTCCTCTCTGCACCCGGCCCCTACGGTTCCTCTGCGGGTGGTGAGCCCACAGGAGAGTCGGGCCCACGCCGCCCGCCGGGCTGAGCCCGGCCGGGCCTCGTGGGCAAGGCCCGCCACCAGGCGCCGTGATACTGAGCCCCAACCCCAGGCCTGGCTCCAGGGGTGGGGCCCGGCTGCGCCATACCGAGGCGACGTCCAGGGTCCTTGTTTTTAAATTTTCCATAGAGGCTTTTAGAACTGCACTTAGTCTGACCTGTCACCTAGGACCTGTTTGCCATGGGAGACCCTACCAGGGGCATAATGCCCCAGGCAACATAGCTCCTAGGATCATTCAGGCACGCAAACTCCCCCACCACGATAAGGTGGCAGTTCGAGGGGGAGTTGATATTAAATTGATAATTAAATTAATTAAATTAAATACATAATTGATTTATATTAAATACATAATCTTCTCCCAATGTCATTTTCTATGTATATCATTTTGTCATCTCTGTGTAAATTCATATCCATTTTATTGCTCAAATAATGCTTAAACTAAGCCATTTGAAACAACACTAAATCATTCATGACACAATAATCACTATTTGTCAGTACAGATGTCACAATATGAAATGTTTGTGTTACGATTATTGTAAGAAGAAACACCACAATTTAACTATTATTCACGTTTACTGAGATTATGACCAAACAACAGTGAAATCTTTAATTTCTTTTATTCTCATTGTCTAACACATTACTATTCCCCAAGTTTGTGACTAACTTTACAAGATTGTACTCACAAAAACGGACAGATTTGCATTTGTTTTACTGTAGATTGAATAAAAATGTTATAAAATGCTATTACATTTCTTAGTTTTTAGTTCGTACGATTATACTGTGACTTGACATCCCTATTTATCAGTGCGTGCAATTGATACTTTGAGGACGGAGGAAGGTAAGAGAACAGAAAAAACTGTTGTTAAGTGAGAAGTACACAAGTTGTAAGTAAAACATATTGTGTGTGTCAAAAAGTACTTCTACAATAATGATGTCAAGTGATTCGGGATCATGTCTAAATATAGCCATTTGTTCGACCCAGAGCGAATACTTGTAAACTTTGCAGATGTTAAAGCTATTGCAGAGACAAGGCAGAGGTGAATGTCTTTCCAGGTAGCAGCCACTCCATCCATTCACGGCTGTGTGTCATACAGACTCGCACTGGCACCGCTCGACATGGTGTGGCGGTTCTGGCCTCTGTTTTCCTGCCAGCTTTGGCCCGAGCCTCGTGGAGACATTTAAAGTGCAGTGAGTAGCACAGGGGCAGTGTGTTGTTAATGCCCTGGAGTTGTTACAGGAGGAGCTGAGTTCACTTTGGGCAGGTCGTCCATCACAGCTCGAGCCGCAGACAGAGAGCAGGTGTGGAGGTCTAAGGCTACTGTCGCTACAAACGCAAGAGGCTTATCTGATCTACTGCAGTACACGATAATAAGTGCAAGACCTGAGGAAAAAATGAGCATGTTTGAAACTTTTGTTATCAAGTTTGTCTAAGATTGTAACAAGTAAATCTTCCAAAATGACAATACTTCTACTTACATTTACATACATTTTAGGAAGTCAATCAAAAATAATCAAATCAATCAAAATCACTTTATTTTTCTGTTAGGAACACAAATAGGGAAACATATCTATCCATAAAAAGCACATTCATCACAACACGTCACATACGATCCAAAATTTAAAGAATAAAAGAAAAAATATGGGAACAAAATGACCAACAAAGGATAACTTCCTTCTTTATCCTATATGCTTGCTTGTTTTGGGCTCTTTAAATGTTTAGTAGTAATGCGTCTTTATCATAGTTGTATCATCTTCAGAGGCTCCTTTGTTTAAGCTGCTTTGGGTGTTAGAGTAGAGCAGTGTGCATAAATGGAAAAGGGCAATATATCGAGATATTGATAATATTGTGAATGTTTGTTGAAGATATGCAAAATTTGAGTAGTATGTTGTTATTATAAATTGCTACAAAAAAGCAGATTAAAAAGGTATATCGTAAACTTTTAAAGAAGGACATAAGGTGAACATTTGACATTTGTTTGATAATTAAACCTCAACTAAAATGTTTAAAGACATGTTTTAACACATTTCTGTTGGACAGACATAATATTATCTGAAAAATATTGTCTTAAAAAATTGTCTCTGTACCTGATTTTTACTGTTTTGAAATGCGAAAAACAGAACTAGATCATGTACCCAATTTTTTGCATGTAATTGTGTGTTTTGCCCCAGTACAGATATATTTGAAAAGAATCTCTTATTTAGAAAGCATTTTATTCTACGAGAAGCAGGAAGTGTGGCGTTAGCATGCTAATGTTTGTTAGCTTTTCCCAGGACTCGTGAAAAGTGCTTCTGAACTCATCACAGTGAATATTTAGGATGCTGGGACAGCATTACGAAAGTGAGCGATACGTGTGACTGATGTAAAGAGTTTAAAAAAACGTTACAATCAAATACAGCACCTTTAATTTTTGTTAGTATCACTTATCATATCGCCTCCAAAATGAAATGATGTAGAATGAAATGGCCCAGTTCTAATTTTTTATGTTTTTGTCGGCTGTATTCAGTGTTTGCTCAAATTATCTCTCATGTTCCCCATAGGCTGCACCTTAATGATGTTAGCACAAGAGGTTGTAAGTTAAAATCCCGCAGGGCTTCTTCTCAGTAATTGTGTCAGATGAAAGGCTGACATAACAGAGAGAACAAAGCCTCATCATTTGTTATGCTGCGGGACAGTTCGAGTGGACCACATGTTCACTTCTGGCTCCAGACTCATCCACTGTCACCTTTGGCCACAGACATGCACAGATTGTTTTTGAGCCTCATGTCAAGATGTTTTGAAGAGACAGTCGAGCCAGGATTCTTCACCAGAGGGAAAAGGTGCTCGCCATGTGCTCGCAATGTGGCCCAGATTCACCATTATTAATGCCGTCCTTGTTTTCCTAAAGCTGGAAGAGGCATTGAGAAGTCTTTCATCATATTGAAACGAGTTAAAGGTGCACTGTGGAACTTTTCTGGCAGAGGGCCTGGCACCTGCTTGCATTAAACTTAACTATCTCCATGGAGACAAGTAGTTGGCAGCAAAAAGCCGACTTACAGGTCAGATGAGCAATAAAAATGTGCATCCATAAATATATCCATGACAGAAATATCAAATGTCATTCTGTGGAACATTTCAAGTAAGGAAAGAAAAGATGTATAGTTACATTTAAAGCTGGAGTACCCAGATTTATTTGTGTAAATTAATACATTTTGTCATTTATATTTCCTTTGTAGCTTAAAGTTGAAGAAAAGGGAGAAGTCTTCCTTTATTGTGACTAAATCAATTATTATATAAAGAAGTACTTTAATTTCTTTAACATACAGTATCAGTTTAGTTGATGTTTTGCTTGTCTGAAGAACTAAATGGTCAAATAACGCAGTGGGTAACTATCGATGTTGCTTTAGGAAGGGCATCTGTCTTAAATCATAATCTATATAAATATACAAGTTATGGCGCACACGGAGGTAGAGGATTCGGTGTGGATATATTCAGTGTTATCTTTGTATACTGTAAAGTAGGTTATGTTTATGTCTTTATATTTTAGACGGTTCCCAGCTCAAAGCACAATCTGTTAAAAACGCAGCACTGGACTTTACATAACCCGTAACATCAAGCCCTCTCCGCCTCGCCACTCGGGACGGCGGGGAGTGTAAATATTTAGATCCTACACAGGAAGCAGGGAGGCCCCCTTCGCGACAGCCGAGTGTCCGCGGCCCGCACCCCACCGCTGGGATAGCACGGGCTGGGAGGATCCTGGAGGAATTCAGGAGGGCATATGGTTTCAATACGGCACCACTCGTCCCGGGACAGGGAGGAGAGGACAGGATGGATGGGCTCTGTCCTGTGGGAGCACTCAGGGGGAGAACTGTAAAGCTTGTCCCACAAACTGTGAGGGCTACCACAGCTTCAATAATTTAAGAAAACACCATGAGCACAGAAGGTTGCAAGATGTTTGCTTTCACTTTTACGTACAGCCGCTTTCTAAAAATAGGGTTCAATGAATACTTTGTGACCAAGCAGTTATCATATGTTTTTATTAGTTTGTACAGGAATATATTGTTTTTATATTTTATTTACATCAAAAGAGGATCCCAATCTCACGTACTTATACTTTGTCTGGTGAAGGTTTCAATTAAAAAGGCATCAGATGTAAAAGTCTGTTCCAAAGTAGATAAACAAATCTCGGGACTATCCTGGTGAAATGGGACGATATTGAAATTTTCTGTCACAATTATTATGGCCAAAATAGTAGCGACTAACAATAATATCACAATAAATTATTAAAACTGCTTCCAGTTTAAAAATGTGACATATAAAGACATTAATACTTTTCTCATTGTTAATAATGTCCGTGTTTAAACAACTGTTATAGATTTTTTACATTGTTTTAAGTGAAAACAACAAGTTGCTTTTTTTCTGCAGAATCTGTGGTAAAATGGCGATTATCTTTGTTGGCAGTTGCCATGATCATACAAAATGTAGCACAAAAATTGCTATCCTCCCTTTTTATCCCAATAAACAATATTATTGTTACTGACCAGGAATGGCACACAATAAACAATAAACAATATTACTGTTTATTGTACCATTCCTGGTCAGTAAAGAATTAAATAATTAATAGTAGACCAATTGCTGTGACTGTGTAAAGAAAAATATATTTCCTTTGTCATATCTTTTAGTCCAGCTGTTTCTAGTTTTATTCTTGTTTGATATTATATGCCTGAATGTCTCAAAACCTTCACCATTTCATTTATCATGACTTTCTTATTCCCAATTTTCCCAGAGTACAAATACATATTGCTCTTAACTAGAACATCTTGGGTTCCCTGTGAGGGCTTGGACCTTGTTATTTTCTCATTTTCATGCTTTGAGCAGACAACATGTGATATTAAATGTCTTCCAGATGACACGCGGACAGAATCGGCCAAATAAATTTCTGCAACATTTAGTCAAAAGATAATGGCATGATTATGTATCTATAATAAATCATCTTTGTTTTTCGCCGAGCTCCAAATAGTCATGATTAGTCACTGGCCAGGTTTTCTGTTGTGTCTTGTGGTGCTTACAGGAATCTTAAGGGGGAAAGTCATCTGCTATTATTATGACACACTCTTAAAGGTGGGTGGAGTGGAGATGCCAAACTACTCAAGTAATGGTATAAATGCAAAAAATATTACTCAAGTTGATGTTAAAAGTGCACTGTGTAACTTTTCTTGTGGAGGGTCTGCCACCGGCTTGTCTCCATGTCTAGAATATTCCACAGTATGGCTTTAAAGCTATATGATTTGCCTTTACTTGTGTTTTATTGCCTTGAAAGACATAGATGTATTATCGCTGTGACAAAAAATGACCAAAATGATTAGCTTGATATTTTTTATGAATAGCTCAATAACGATGTTCAGGCGATATTTTGAAAACCACTAAAACGTGCCTGATTTATTATATTACAAGGCATCATATGTATATTTGAATAATGGGGTCTTGTCTATTATAATATAAAGTTTTGGGATTAAGCTGAAGGTTTTTTGTGGTTGTGGCGAGGTTTCTCTGCAGTCATTCATACACACGACATTTTCTCTCCCTGCCCATTGCTCACACTTTACAAAGTGTACAAACATACAAAAACGTTACAGTGTTACGTTTGTGGTCTATACAAAGACAACTTTACATGGAAATGTGCGGTCTGGTCCACTGCCTGTGGGGCTTTCGGAGACGCCGCTTCGAATTCTCACTTAAGTGCACAAGTTTGAGGAAGTTTGTGTTTTGTCCATACACTTTTCCTGGCCTGGTGGAGTTACATGCATACGTTTAATGACACACTGTGGAACATTCTAGGCGTAGCAATAGCATCTCCATGGAGGCAAGCGGGTGGCAGACCCTCCATCAGAAAAACACATAGTGCACTTAAAAAAAAGAAAAGAAAGAAAGAAAGAAAGAAAGAAAGAAAGAAAGAAAGAAAGACACTTATACATTTGGAGTTGCTTTTCAATTTAGTTGTAAGTAATATGTTGACATGTAACAGTAGCACAATTGTGTCCTTGAGCAAGACACCTCAAGCACATTGTTGCTTGGAGTTGCTCGTTGCTAAAGGAAGGGCCTCTTGTTTATAAACGAAGTTGCTATTGTGCAGACCTCTCATAACAAATAGAGCAGTCAAAACACATATATTTGAACAATACTTCTCTTAAAAGTACATTTGGATTTGTTAAATATTGAATGAATCTAATGTAAATGTAATATAGTTTTGTTTAGACTACTCATTACCACCCACATCATCCATTTCCTCCTTTTTCATATTATCCTTCCACTTGTGGAAAAGGTGGTTTCCCTGTTTCCAAAAAGAACAATGCAACACCTTTAGTGGTTAAGTTGTGGGAGAAGAAGGCCACAGAGTTAATCTCAGCCGGGTTGGGCTTTGACTGCGGGGGAAGCTAACTACCATCCCAGGACAGCGCAGCCGTCCTGTAATTAGACATAGCCAGTCATTAGCCTCACAGCTAAAGGCCCGACCGCGCTAACAGTATCGCTCCATGTATCATAATAACACAGCGCTAAGACAGCTGTGTTGCGTTTAATCTTGTCCTTGTCATTCTTCTCGTGGGTGCTGTCCCGCCCGGCCCCCTTTTGTTTACCGTCACAGTAATTAGACATGGAGCAGGGCTTAATAAGGGCTGTGATGAAAGACAGGAAGAAAGATAAACTTCAGTAGTGTGCAGGCTTGTAGGAGGGACCCGGCAAAACATGGGTGACATTTTTCCTTCCTGTCGTCATCGTGGCTTTGAGGCTGACACTGACGGAGCAGGCAACATCTGTCCTCTAGCAAGTCTTGAAAATGTAAATAATTCTCAAGGAAGTATACAGGGCAGCCATACAAAGACACCAGAAGTAGACCTGTTACGAGAACAACATTTGGTACCACTTTATAATAACCACATCTTATTTTGCCTTAATAAAGCATTGACAAAGACTTAATTAACAATGAATATATAGTTTATTAAACACGATTCAGGCTTAGTAACTACTCAATTAAGGTTAGGGTTAGGGTTAGAAATTAGGGTTTGAGTATTTGTTAAATAGTTAAGCCTGAATCATTATTAATAAACTATTTGTTGATTATGAACTAGGTCTTTGTTCATGCTTTATTAAGTCATGAATAAGTATAGTTATTATAAAGTGTTACCCAACATTTGAAGTGTCATGTATTGCTACAGAAAAATGTCACAATAAACAATAGTATTGAAAAAAAACATGCCACTTAACAATAACCTTAAGCAGGATAATCCCAATAAACCCTTTTCCAAATGTACAATATTGTTTAAAAATATAACCTACAATTAAAAAAATACCAGATTGAAACACTCACACTCCATCCATCCATCCATCTTCTTCCGCTTATCCGGGGCCGGGTCGCGGGGGCAGCAGCCTGAGCAGGGACTCCCAGACTTCCCTCACCCCGGACACTTCTTCCAGCTCCTCAGGGGATCCCGAGGCGATCCCAGGCCAGCCGAGCGCCAGAGTCCCTCCAGCGTGTCCCGGCTCTACCCCGGGCCCGCCTCCCGGTGGGACATGCCCAGAACCCCTCCCGAGGCAGGCGCCCAGGAGGCATCCGAACAGATGCCCGAGCCACCTCAGCTGGCTCACTCTCGACGGGAGGAGCAGCGGCTCCTCGAAGCTCCTCCCGTGTGACTGAGCTCCTCACCCTATCTCTAAAAGGGAGCCCAGCCACCGGGCGGAGGAAGCTCATTTCGACCGCTTGTATCCGCGATCTCGCCCTTCGGTCATTACCCAGAGCTCATGACCATAGGTGAGGGTAGGAACGTGATTGACGATCAAATCGAGAGCTTCGCTCTTCGACTCAGCTCTCTTCACCACAACGGTCCGACAGCGCTCGCATCACTGCAGACGCTGCACCGATCCGCCTGCCAATCTCACGCTCCATCCTTCCCTCACTCGTGAACAAGACCCCGAGATACTTGAACTCCTCCACTTGAGGCAAGGACTCCCCACCCACCCGGAGAGGGCAAGCCACCTTTTCTCCGGTCGAGAACCATGGCTCGGATTTGGAGGTGCTGATCTCATCCCAGCCGCTTCACACCGGCTGCAAACCGCCCCAGTGCATGCTGAAGGTCCTGGTTTGAGGAAGCCATCAGGACGACATCATCTGCAAACAGCAGAGATGAGATCCTGTGGTTCCCAAACCAGACGCCCTCCACGCTCTGACTGCGCCTAGAAATTCTGTCCATAAAAACCAGTGAACAGAACCGGTGATAAAGGGCAGCCCTGGCGGAGTCCAACATGCACTGGGAACAGGTCTGACTTACTGCCGGTAATGCGAACACAGCTCCTGCTCCGGTCATACAGGGACCGGACAGCCCTTAACAAAGGGCCCCGGACCCCATACTTCCGGAGCACTTCCCCACAAGGGCTTCGGGCACACACGGTCGAATGCCTTCTCCAGGTCCACAAAGCACATGTGGACTGGTTGGGCAAACTCCCATGAACCCTCGAGCACCCGATGGAGAGTATAGAGCTGGTCCAGTGTTCCACGACCGGGACGAAAAACCACACTGCTCCTCCTGAATCCGAGGTTCGACTATCGGTCGGATTCTCCTCTCCAGTACCCTGGAATAGACCTTACCGGGAGGCTGAGAGTGTGATCCCCTGTGGTTGGAACACACCCTCCGGTCCCCTTCTTATACAGAGGACCACCACCCCGGTCTGCCAGCGTCCAGAGGTACCGCCCCAGACTGCCACGCGATGTTGCAGAGACGTGTCAGCCAAGACAGTCCCACAACATCCAGAGACTTAAGATACTCAGGGCGGATCTCATCCACCCCGGAGCCTTGCCACCAAGGAGCTTGCCAACCACCTCAGTGACTTCAGCCAGGTGATGGACGAGTCCGCCTCCCAAGACCTCAGCCTCTGCTTCCTCCTCGGAAGACGTGACAGTGGGATTGAGGAGGTCCTCAAAGTATTCCTTCCACCGCCCAACCACCTCCCCAGTCGAGATGTCAACAGTTTCTCCACCCGCATCAGTAAACTTGGTGTTGGTGAAGCACTGCTTCCCCTCCTGAGGCGTCGGACGGTTTGCCAGAATTTCTTTGAGGCCAACCGATAATCCTCCTCCATGGCCTCCCGAACTCCCTCCCAATCCCGAAGTTTTTGCCTCTGCAACCGCACGGCTGCAGCACGCTTGGCCTGCCGGGTACCTGTCAGCTGCTTCAGGAGTCCCACAAGCCAGCAAGGCCTGGTAGGCCTCCTTCTTCAGCCTGACGGCATCCCCCTTACCTCCGGTGTCCACCACCGGGTTCGGGATTGCCGCCCGCGACAGGCGCCAGAGACCTTTATGCGCCACAGCTACGGAGCTGCCGTGATCGACAATGGAGGCGGAGAACATGGTCCACTGGACTCCATGTCCCAGCAGCCTCCCCGGGATCTGGGAGAAGTTTCTCCCGGGAGGTGCGAAGTTGGGAAAACCCTGCTTACAGAGGAGGGCTCTGCCAGAGCGTTCCCAGCAGACCCTCACAATGCGCTTGGGCCTACCAAGTCGCTCTGGCTTCCCTCCCGCCAGCGGATCCAACTCACCACCAGGTGGTGATCGGTTGGATAGCTTCATTTCGCCCTTCTTCACCCGAAGTGTCCAAGACACGCGGTCTGGCTGGTCAGATGACACGACAACAAAGTCGATCATCGACCTCGGCCTAGGAAGGTGTCCTGGTGCCACGTGCACTGATGGACACCCTGTGTGTGAACATGGTGTTCGTTATGGACAAACTGTGGCTAGCACAGAAGTCCAATAACTGAACACCACTCGGGTTTCAGATCGGGGCCGTTCCTCCCGACATTACTCTCAGGTGTCACTGTCGCGCTCCACATGGGCGCAGAAGTCCCCAGTAGAACAAGCGAGTCCCCTGCGGTGCACACTGTCCAGTACCTCCCAGAGACTCCAAGAAGGCCGGGTACTCTGCACCGCAGCCTGGCCCGTGAGCCGACACAACGGCGAGAGACCTGTCCCCCACCCGGCGGAGGGATGGGCGACCCTCGCTTCACCGGGGTGAACTCCAACACGTGGACGGCTGAGCTGTGGGGCTATGAGCAAGCCCACACCAGCCCGCCGCTTCCTCCCCTTGGGCAACGCGCCAGAGAAATGGAGCGCCCAGCCCCTCTCGAGGAGACGGGTTCCAGAGCCCAGGCTGTGCGTGGAGGTGAGGCCGACTATATCTAGTCGGAAGCGGCCGACCTCCGCACGAGCTCAGGCCTTTCCCAGCGAGGTGACCTTCCATGTCCCCCGTGCGAGTGTCTGCGCCCGGAGAGCCGGTCGGCGAGGCCCCTGCCTTCGACTGCCACCCAGATCTCTTTGCACCGCCCTTATAGATCCCCTCCTGCAGGTGGTGGGCCCACGGAGGGCGGCCCACGTCCGCTCGCCGGGCTGTGCCCGACCGGGCCCCGTGGGGAAAGGCCCGGCCACCAGACGCCGCCGTCGGCGCACCGCAGGCCTGGCTCCAGGGTGGGGGCCCGGTGACGCCAGTCCGGCGACGTGCTCGTCCTGATTTTAAACTCATCATAAGAGGCTTCTGAACCGCTTCTTAGTCTGACCGTCACCCAGGACCTGTTTGCCATGGGTGACCCTACCAGGGGCATGAAGCCCCCGACAACATAGCTCCCAGGATCATTCGGGTACCCAAACCCCTCCACCACGTTAAGGTGGCGGTTCAAGGTTCACACTCATTATCTATAATTAGTCATAGAAGTTACTGATGTGACTCTCTGTGGTTCAGATCTCGTCAAATTTTCCCTACAAATCCAAAGGAAATACTTACTCAGTCCCACAAACATTGTCCCAGCTATTATTTATTGAACAATACGTTGATAGGATTACAGTTTCTAAACGTTTCGAAAAGGTTTTTTTGTTAAATAAGTCATATTTTTAGGGGGAATATGATGGTACCTGCACTAAAGGTTTGTCAGGGCAGTTTTAGATGATAAAGATTTCTACAGTTGGTTTCCCTCGCCAGTTCTGCCCAGGCTCAACTTTTCATCGCTTTCGAGATCAGACGAGATCGGGAATTCTCAGGGTGCTGTTAGTGTCACGATACTAACATTGCAAACTTGATTTTGATACCAAGGAAAAGGCTCAGTTCTCAATACTTTGATACCACAGTGATAGTAAAATGTGCTTTTTACACCCTCTAATGTAATTTTCAACATAGGATAATAGTTTCTTTAATATTATAATGGGGTCTTCTGATATAGATCAAAATCATTCTAAAAGGAAAGGTAAAATGTTGTCCTATTTATGCAGTTATGTGAGTATTAATATACTTCATTTAAATATCTCATTTTGATCATAGTTTTTGTATTGAACCTCTAATTTCAGTATTGATTAGTATCTGAGGATCAAAGCTTTTGACAACCATAAATACGAGCAATAGTGATTGAAAATTATTCACTATTGCAACCTCTAAAACAGGGAAATATTAAAAGCAACTATAAAAGTAAAACGAATACCTTTTGAATCGAACACGTTTGTGGTGTTCAAGGTTGAAGTAGAGGTCATGTTCCTTAAACACAACACGCTGCCTTCACTGCCTGAATCCCAACCACTTGATTAATGTATTTCTGGATTGAGTCGTGTACATGTAATTTACAGCCTTTTCCTCCTGTAGGTGCTGGGAAAGTGGTTCAAGAGGCAGCATGAATGGCACACAGTGTAAAGAGTTTAGTATCAGCGCGAGGATCAGTGCTACTTTATAGTTCAGTGGAGCTGTGTTTTCCTGAACAGAACAGGGCAGGGAAATTACTGCCACTCGCTCACCAGGGTAAAATAACTCTGCAAAGCGGCAAATGTTGAAGCTTGTCAAACAGAGAAGGGCAAAAGCTTAGATACAAAAGCCTGCATTCTGTATTTGGTTGTTCTGTTTTAGTTTGAATGTAGTGTGGCTGTTTTGGTGTCATGCAATGTTCCATTTTGTATGTTTTTGATATTGGCATGTTTGTGTGTGTTCATAAAATGTATACTATTCCTTCATTGTTCATTAGCTTTGTAATGTTAGCGCTTTTCATTGACAACAAAGGCCCTGTTAACTTGGAAGTATTTGACATAATCTGCGGTGTTTCCTAGATTCTGCTGAGACTAGAGTGGTATGTGGTCCCATTTCTATTCTATACAAATGTTGGAGTATAAATGTCACTCTATTCAATCTTTAAACAGTTCCCTTTTGAATATTGTAGTTTCTTTTTTATGTTTTTATGATAATACAACAGGTAAAAAGTATTATTTGTCATACCAGTTTATTGTTTAGCTTGTTTTTAGACTTTGGGAGGGTCCCGTTTTCTCCTCAATTCATGGGAAACACTGATCTGTGGTTCCTTATTAAAGCTCCTCTTCTCTGGGTACTGTGGATTCAACACACACTGTTCAAAGACGTATTTGTGTAAAGTGAACTGATGACTCAAAAAATATGAAAGAGCAAAGACAGTTTGCTTTTTTCATTTTTCCATTGTGGCATTTCACCGTAGCGAGCAGCAGATTTTCATATTTGTATTTTTATTGCTGAAAATGGCTACAGGACATTTATGAACCCTACGACCCAGAGCCTTTTTTTAGTAATCACAAGTAATTATAGCCATAGAGACAGGGGGTAAGAACAGAACATTTCCGAGCACTTAAATGCAAATTAATATTACTCAATAATCAATCGAAAATAGAACTTTATGTAAGCTAATGGTGGGGGAACACTTAACATATGGTTGTCTCTCATTGTATATTTGAAATGTTACTTGTGTAGATATATGACCAATTAATATGTGAACAATCTCCTTCCCACCTCGGTACAGTTTGAAAAGCAGGAAACAGAAGTGAATGGGAGTGTGATGGGCTCAGCAGTAGCACTAGCATTAAACTTTTACAGGCAGGAAAGGGAGATGTGGTTTATGGGCACCACAAATCTGAGCCTTTACCCTTAATGAAAGCCCACAGTAAATATCAGCGTTATTCCTCTTAAATAAGACCAGCAGACTGACAACTTTGTGGAAAACCTCCTCCAGAGATTAATATAAAGTTTGAAGCGTTAACCACACAATGTATAAAGTTACCGCATGGATTAATACGTTCTGTGAAAGATCCTGTCTGGATATTGAAGATTGCATCAGATTTGGTCACTTGGACTTAGAATTACTAATTGCGGTTGTATGTTCTTTTCGGCAATTACGCTTCAAAGAAACAATATTATCTTGCTAGGATAACTTCATACAATAACAATCATTCATTCAGTTCTTCATGAGATCATCTTTTGTAGCTAAAACCTACTCTGGAAACAACGGGCCAAGGAGGGAATGGGAATGTCATTATACGGAGAAACTGCAATTTAACAATTATTGAAACCACAACCAAACAACAGTGAAATCTATGATTTTCTTTCATTATGTGACAAGCCTCATGAAATCAAACTTTCTCGATGATAAAGTAAAGTTAATGTAACATAATTAGCCCGATAAAACAGAACTTCAGCACATATTGAACTGAAATCACCTATTTTTGCTTCTAAAAATGTCAGCATTCTTTCCATTATATTGAATCCTATCACAGTTAGACCTATAGATTAACCAAATAATCTTGTAGGCTGCACAATTAATCGAAATCGAATCGAAATTGCACTTTGATTGGACGGAATTAGCAAATTGCTAATTCCGATTTTTTAAGCGCAATAATTGCCGCCACAAATAACAAAATATCCTGTTTTGATCCTGTTTAGATTTGTTAAAATATATTCTGAAAACAAAAACATGACTAAAAGTGACAACAACTCAATTTAAAGTGACAAAATTGCGACTAAAAATGACAAAAAACGCTGCTTAAAGTGACAAATGTTCTGAAAAAGTCAGTTGTAGTTCAGTTTTTGTCAATTCTCCTGGTTATGTTTAAAATGTTAACTTTGAACAGATTCCCATTGTTAAAACATAAATCACAAATCGAATCGCAATCGTAATAATGGTCAGAAAAGAAAAAAAAACGCAATTAGTTAGACATTTTTCCCAAATCGTGGCGCTCAAATCTTGCCATCCTGACTTTGGAAAATTGCCAGTTGGTTCCAATATTTAAACTAAACTTATTGAGGCGCTGTCTTTTACATACTGACAGACAAACAACAGTTCATTCTCACATTAATTTCATTTGATAATAACACAGACTGCACTATTATGCCCACACAAATCCCACTTTATACCAACTTTTGCCCCTGTAAAATTGGTGTGACTAGGATGGAGAGATGTACATCAAATTTTTGGAACATAACCAAACCCAAACACCAGTGTCTGTTTGGTCTCGATTTATGTTTTTGTAGCTAATGTATTAAATCCACCCTCTTTCCTCCCTGGCCCAGGTTCACATCAGGTCAGCTTTGTTCTCTCAGTCGGAGTTTCCTCTCCTCCATCGTCTACACACTGCTCGCTGTCTTGGCCACCGCTACCGTAAATCCTGGAGAAAAGGGACACCCTGTTTTAACATTTAGCAAAGGTCAGCGTCAAATACATCAAGAGTCTATCCCCAAAGAAGCCATACATAACCCTGTATTCATAAGAACTGTGTACACTCCCACAGTCAGGCATAAACACTGTATTTCCACATTAAACACATCAGTGACGTGTCTTTCCTATCAGACAGGAAGAGGGCATAACCGCGGGAAACACCTGACGGTATCCTCGGGTTACCGTTGACTTATAATGTCAGTTTTACTTTTATAATGACATGACACACTCTATCAAGTATTTTGTGGGATGGGCATCGTTGTTTGAAGAAAGTTGTAGCCTGGTTAACAATTTATCTTTTATTGGATTTAATTACATATTATACCTCAGTGCTGTGCTGTACAATGGATTTATTGTATGCTGATTTGATGCAGATTTCTATTGAGATTTCATGCTGAATAAACCTTTGCTGTTCCTGGTTCTTTATTTACCAGTCTCTTTTTGACACACTTTCTCAAAGAGGAGGAACTAGTTTTTGGACTTTATCTGCACTCTTCTCTTTTAAAGTACATTTTATAATAAATATTTATGTTTTTATTTGTTTGTACTGTGATTTGAATGCATTTTTTTCTTCTTCTGTAAAGCAGTGTGCAAATTGTGCTCTACAAATGAACTTGCCTTGGTTAAGGTGAAAATAGACATTTGTTAAAAGTTTAAATTAATTACATATTTAAATGTACCACCAATAAAGACGCTAATTTTAAAGCCAGTTAGACACACTTTGGTCCAGTTTTGCTGGGTGAACACGAGCGGGAATGAATGAGTAGTTCCTCTTACTAAATAGGGGCTTAGTTGTTGTTCAAGTAAATATTCTCCTTTTCACAAACACATTCATACACATACAATCCCTGTAGGCCAGGTCGGTTAAGTGTTTTGCCCGAGGATACAACAACAGTGGTGAGTGGGAATCAACCTTAGATAACTGGGTCCATTATTCATAACGTCGTTTTTATCATTTCTTAACAGTAGTCTGCGTTGTAGTTTTCAAAGCTCACATACTGTTTTCGTTGTAAAACACTTGCACATTTTAGCCCCAGACCAAAGTGTCAGTGGCTTGTTTCTGTCTTTCACTCACTGCTCTGTCTAATTTACTCACACGCGGTGACAGGTCCAGCCCCCCTCCCCTCTCTGTCGTCTGTCCTGTTTGAGAATAGTCCAGCCAAAACACACGGCCTCTGCTGCCAGCCCGTCACAGCGTCTGCTCAGAATGAAATTTGATTTGATGATGAAACCTTATTGCAACGAGCGGCCAAGTCAAGTTCAAATTATAAGTCTACATTTTTATGAGGAGCTCAGAGGAGTTAGGCTTTATAGCACATAAACATCAGGCTGTTTTAGAGAAGTGCGCTGAGGTTAGCAGTAGCCAATCTTCCTTCTCAAGTTGAAGTACTGTTACTTTAAATGAATATTACTTTAGTAGAAATATATAGTGACCTGAATGTTTTGGTGAAAACTACTACGGACAGGCAAAGTGTTGATGATGCGCAGATTCAAGTATTTCCAAATGACAGAATGTGAATTGTGTAAAAATAAATAATATCTCAAGGTGACATGCACAAAACGCACATGTTCAGATCTTTTAATTTAACATAGAGCTTTTGCTAGCGAGTAGATCAGCCAAAAATTGTACTCAAGTAAATGTAACGTTACTGTAAAATAAAAGTACAAAGTAGTGGTCCGAGAAATTAGTCAAATGAGAGTAAGAGCGAGCATTTGGGAAAACTACTGTTATACTCAAGTAAGAGTAACTGTTAGAGTAAATGTCTGGACGTATTGATTTATAATTTGAAGTTAAAGTCATTTGGGGGGAACATTAAATCATGCACAAAATCTGGTATTTTTTAAAGGATTGACCACAAAAAAGAGGAAAGAAAGGAGCGGTGCAAGAAACACAAATGTTCAAATCATTTCATATTGTTAACATAAAGCTTTTGTCACTTGTAGATTTAGTTACAGTGGGAAGAGAAACCAAACTTTTTCTAAAGTAAGAGTTCTATTACGCTGTACAATATGTTACTTAAGTGAGAGTAAAAGTGAGAGTATGCAGTCTGAAAATGATTTTGAAAAGTACAATTTCTTCATAAAATGCTCAACTAGTAACTGAGTAAATTTAACTGATGCCGCCGCTCTGTTGAAGTGTCACTTGTTGGCAGTGAAAGGTTTTAAGATGTGAAAAGGCAACACCAGTGACTCTAGAGGCTGTAAGTGTGTCCTCCAGATGCAGCTGACCAAACATGGCGGCCTCAGAGTGACTGGGTGGTGGCTCTGACTGAGTGACAAATCCCTGTCTGCATCTGACTCAACGTCTTCGACAATTTAGTCAAATTAAACAGGACTGCAGATTCAAATTCACCAGGATGATGTATGACTAGTGCAAAAATTACGAGTGTTTAAAAGGCACATCGTCCTCATGTGGCCTGCCGGTCGAGTGGGCTGCAGCACATACGGGCCCCAGGCCCCATTTGCTGAATGAATCAGTTTTTTTTGCACTCATTTTGATATATGTTGATTTTTGACTCAATTTACTTGTTTCTGTATTGTTTTGAACATAACATGGCATGAAAATAGTCAAATTGATTACTCCAAAGTTAAATCTCTGCCAGAAACAACATTGTTTTACTGATAGAGAATTGGTGGTAGATCTCTTGATAAAAAGAAACAACAACCATATCATTAACAATTAGATTTAACTGAATCTTGAGCTCCATTAAAATTGGATTAATTCATAGTCTTACCTACGGGGCCAAAAGAAAACATCTGAAAAGGTGCATCCTCCTGTGGATTTCATATTTCATATTCAGTGAAGGTAATGAGGATTGTCCACTAATTGTATGGTAGAGCATTCATACTGCCCTTGTTTCCATGAGCAGAACACATCATCAACATTGTTTACTCCAGTGCCAGTGTGTGCACGGTTTTGACAATTCATCCCGCATAGAAACATAATGAATCCTCATGCCTCTTATTCGTGCTATAAAATTGTTTACAAGAGTTACAAGGTGTTGTCGTCCAGTGTTGTTCTCCTGGGGCCAGTTCCAAGCCTGGATAAAGAGAGTTTTGAAAAGTGAAAAACACAGACTTGCAAATCACTACATACTGGGTTGCTGTGCAGATCTTGAAAAGCATGATTAAGCACATTTCGGAGTTTGTAAACTATAACAATTGCAGTAGAGAATTCACAAAATATTTCACTGCTGAAATTTTACTTTGAAATAAGAATAAAAAACCTGTATTGAATGTAGTAAATGTTCTGTGACTTCTGCAAATTTGCAAAGTTACAAGCCTTTCAGAAGCACCTCTTTTGAACTAAATGTGGATTTGAGAAACCATCTCGTAGGTATAATGACATATGGTGCATAAACTTTATACTATGTTGCTAACCACTAAACAGTTTTAGGCCGAAACAGTCGGTTAACGCTTTTATAATTAGCTGCAGTGTGAAACTTTGCAGACGGAGGACAGAGTCAAATTAATTCCTTGTGGGTTTAAATTCGGAGAGTTTCTGTGGGGCCACTGAGACACCAGTTTGCTTTTGTGTTACATGCAACGGCACAGAATGGCTCCGTCTTTCCCTCTAATTATTTTCTATGGGAGGTTTGTGACGAAGAAAATAATCAAAAGAATAAAATCATCCGTGCAGGAAAGAAAGTGTGCTCCAGCTTGGAAATGTTGGGTCACTTTTCTTGACTTCACTTTGGATTTCAGAGCCAGCAATGACCTCCCTGACTACAAACTCCTACCTGTGACTGTCTGTAGCTGTCCCGCCACTCGCCTGCCTCAAAAGGGGAACAGATAATTAAGAACAAACTCCTTGCCCCGGTCGGTAAACACAGTATGTCATCTGCTGAGCCCTGGCCAAGTTATATGTGAATGTTGCTGAATACAATTAGGCACGGGCTCAAATGTATTAGACGGCAAATGACTGAGGAGCACGTTCGGCTGCACACTGACCTTACTGTAATGAGGATTTGGTTTACGCCCGCACTGTCCCCACCCTGTGAAATATATGGGACGCAGCGTGTAACTCCTAAAGCTTTCACAGTCAATAAGGCTCCTGTACGTTCATGCAATTTAAGCAGACTTTTTAAACTGCTCAGCC